>SNQN01004190.1:14876-26169 GCA_008642245.1 Bassia scoparia
TAACAATAAAAAAATCATACAATGGCATAAAAAAGAATACAGAAAACTTATTGTAAAATTGAAAAACAAATTCAGGAAAAAAAATTTAACAATAACATACACTAATGCATAACAAATTAATATTTAAATTCAAAAAAGGTGATAAAATTGTAGAACAAATTCTTCTACAAAAATCAATCATCTAACACAACAAGAAAACCAGTCGTTACCGACCGTCTGAAACAAACCCAAAACGRTCGGTAAAACGCGAAAATGGTCGGAAATAGATTTACYGACCGTTTTCCGGTCGGTAATGGACGGTCGGCAATCCTGTGGTCAGTAATTAAGGGTTTACCGACCGCTTAACGGTCGGAACTCTATTACCGACCGCACTTACCGACCTTGGATTATAATAGACGTTGATTTCCGTCCGTCTAAAACGGACGGGACTTTCCGTCCGTCWMAAATGGACGGAGATTACCGACCGTCATGCGGCYGGTAAACTTATCACCAACCGTTCACGGTCGGTAATATGTAAAAAGTCAAACATACTTTGACTTTACCGATCGTTATAACGGTCGGTAAAATGATTTCCCGCCAAACAAAACTCCCTCCATTTAAAAAAAGTCCAAAAAAAATTGGGAAATGGGATTACCGACCGCCTGGACGGTCAGTAAAGGTCAAACAATGTATACGTTTGATTGTTACCGACCGTCCAGGCGGTCGGTAATCTAATAGTTTTCCAAATTTTTTTCAATAAATGCTTTTAATTCCCTGTAAAATGGTGCAATTACGAAATAATTTAAAACACTACGTTTCAATACTCCTGAGTGCAATGATCCCTAAATAAAACTACTTCAACAGTGACTGATATTAATGCATTTAGAAAATGTTTATGGACCTTTAGCTCCTTTGTTTTCAACAAAAGAATTCTCAGAAAAACATTTCTAGGGAAACAGTTTTCAATAATAAACATTACTTAAATAAGTTTTCCTTTTTGTTTGATTAGTTTAATAGAAAATTATGAAGGAAATGAAAAATAATCTCTATAATAAGGAAGGAGGAATATGTCCCCTCAAAAAAGACCATTATACCCTTAATATTTTTTAAAAATATATAATTATATGCCTAAAACTACCCATTCGCTTATTTAACTAAAAAATGAAAATGCTGAATTTTGCAACTTATTAAGAAAAATTAATAAATAAATATTATCCCAAATTAATGAACATATATCTAATATTTTTGAATTTCAAATCATATTTACTTACAAAATAATTACATTAAGAATTAATTATGATTGTTCTAATTATATACGTAATAACATTTAATATATACATACAATTATAATCATTTATAATGAAAAAATTTCACAGTCACACCATCGCTGCACATAAAAATCAGTAGAATTAGGAAGTGATGGAGAGATGATAAGGAGAAGTAAGAAGTGAGGAGGGAAATTGTGACAT
Organism: Bassia scoparia; assembly: GCA_008642245.1. Taxonomy (NCBI): domain Eukaryota; kingdom Viridiplantae; phylum Streptophyta; class Magnoliopsida; order Caryophyllales; family Amaranthaceae; genus Bassia; species Bassia scoparia. The sequence continues at coordinate 16,325 of SNQN01004190.1, forward strand.
TTCTTCTTTTAGAAAAGGAAATGATTTCCTTTCCAAAAGTGACATTTCCTTGAGGAAAATGATTTTCCATCCCTTTCCAAAACAAACAAATGTGAAAATTAAGAGAGGGGAAAATCACCTTTTCCGGGAAATATTTCCCATCAAAACAAACAAGCTTGAAGTTTTTATAACATTAATAAACGATATGCTAACTGGGCAACCCACTTTGGTAAACTATTCCCACCACTAATTATTAGTGTAAAAAATAATGTGGAACTACTAATAATAATATTTATTAATTTATAGTAATGGCGTGGATTTAACCACTAAGGGTCCGTTTACATTAACTGATTGAACTAAGAATATTTTATGAGAAGAGAAATTGGGTTAAGAACTGAACTGAACTTGAATGGAGTGAACCAATAGGTCTATATCATGGTCTCAGAACCATGTCCTCATCATGGTCTCGGCAAATGTTCATTTCCGAAACTAGAAATTATTCAGTTTCCGAAAAATAAAATAGAAATTTGCGAAGTTAAACTTAACATGAACTGAACTGAAAATAAGCTAATTAACACAGGCCCAGCCTAGCCCTAAGATAATAAACTAATACATTTCAAAATAGTATAAATTTAAATGCCATGTCAAAATCACCAGCTCAATCTAGATATAATGATCATATTCATTAATATTTCCAGTTTAATTCTTTTAACTAATGCCCTGGGCACTCGTTATTTTGCCTAAATAAAATATAAATATACGAGACCATTAAATGGGATAATTGTTCAATAGAATTCCACTTAATATATGATTAACAAGAACAACCCTTATGATCGCCCATTCATTCTCCTCCTATTCAACATGAGAACATACTCATATATAGCATTTTTTATAAACACGTATGAAAATAAATTTACATGAGAAGAGTTAAGTTTGCCAAAAAACGATATTAGTTAGCACAATACCTTCAACCGATCTCTAAGCAACAATTTGAAAGTCATGGATGTATTTATACATTTTATACGAAGTTAATCCGTCCAACTTATTTTACTTAAATTTAAATTTATTTTAAGTTATTTTTTCTATTTAACTTACTGAACTTATTTTTCTATTGACTTAATAAACTATTTTTCCTAACTAAATTTATTTTCTTATCTAAATTATTCAACTTATTTTTTTCTGAGAATGAAATAAAATAGTTGAACACAATAGAACATAACGTAGTTTATTACTCATTTTTTACTATTTGCTTTAAACAAATAGTCCAAATAATCAAAATAGTCTTTTTCGAGGTCGTTGCCCCCCAAAAAAAGTAGATATGTAGAAGTTGGATGGTGAGCACAAATAAGTTATAGAACCATTAGACTAATCTAGTACTTAATTTAAACGAACAGTCAACATTTACAACTAATATTGTCTGGAAAACCCATATTCATAGATAAGTGAGTGTAACAATGATAAAGTGAAATTAACGATTTAATGGTTTCAATAAATGATCAAAATCTTGAGTGTTAATCATATTACCTTTTTAAAAAAAAATCATTCTATGCTTGCCTGAAAACTATTTGTTTACACATAAGTAATAGTATTTGATAGCTATAATAACATTAAACTCAGAAATTTGAAAGCAGCAGTCACAATTCTCAAATGAATAGAAGAGCACATACCCTATTATGGTGACTAATGATGGTACTGTTGAAGTTGGTGAGTTCTCTCTGTTAGACATATATATTCGAGCTCAACTTTTTTGATTTGTAATGAAATTGGAATCATTAAGCCATAGTGTTTTATACACTCGATCAGTTTAACACTAGCCTTGTCAAACTAATTAAAGACCAGAAATTCAAGCATCGTTTTGTAACCTCATCTTGACTAGCGAAATTAAAAACTTTTGATGACATACAATCATAGCCCAATTGTTTAATTAAAACTGAATTTAATGCCGCATTGCTCCAAATCACTTTACTACTTCCTCACTCAATCGTTATATTCAAACGAAGTATAACTAAAGAAATATTTGTATCATAAGATTTTTTTTATTGCTAATTTAAATGAAACAATGGAGTGCATTTTAAATGAAAACTGATAATGAAATGAGATAGATGTTCCAAATATTATACACTCGTATTCCTTGAGTTTGCTGTGTTTCCTTGAGTACCAATGCATTGGCAATTTGTATTGTACCTTAATTATAAAAGATATTATATACTTATAAATAGCGTTTAGAACTAAAAGTAGTCGAATTTAAACAAACAATATCATTATGAAAAAATTAACATCCTGGTATAATAAAACTTAAAATCTTTTATCATCAGCACCGTATTAAATTTACTTTATATTTTACTCCTTTAAAACATTTTTTCCTCATACTCGAAATATGTTCTCTTACATAATGTATCTCCTTTCCTGTTATTTTATGGCTAGAGTAGTAATCATAATGGGAAGGTGAAACCAACTAGAGTTACTTGATGTTAAGAATTCAAGCTCCTTAACAAGGTCTCGGTTCGAACCTTGGAAGAAAAAAATGCTAACGAAGGATAGTTGCCTATCGAGAATATTCATGCAAACTCCGCGGGAATTCAGTTCACTCGTCAAAGACGTGGGGAACAGATAGGCCTACGAGATATTCATGCAAACTCTCGCGGAGATTAGTTCACTCGTCAAAGACGGTCGGGATAACTCCTCGTAGTAGTAAAAATAAAAAAATTAATGGAGTAGAAAGTCAGAGAACAATTAAATAAGCGAGATTCAACTCATAAGTCAAAATGACAATTTGCTTTTACATTTATGCTTACCAAATGAATAAATTAGCTAGTAGTAGTAAGTCAATCTGTGAACATTGCGTTGATTTCAAATTCTGAGGGCTCCTTAAGTTGTCGTTATAAACATTTGCCAGTCAAAAAAACAAAATACTGTCACCTGTATTTTTCTTCCTTGATTATATTTCTGCATCATCTTTGGACTTTAGTAATAGCATAAAATAAATGCCATATCGCATCATCTTGTCACGCCGATGCGTGCATATATTATAGTTATAGAGTGCGATGTCAGTTAATATAAAGAAATCATCATTAATCAAAACTAATAAAATAGTATCCTAACTAATGATTCACACTTTTGAAATTTCAGTACAAATAAATGAATTATTAAAAAAAATCTGGCTCAGATTTAACATTGTCATGTGAACATCATCCAGGACTTTTTAATTCGTGCTGGAAAAAGTTAGGACAAAAATATGAACTTAATACAATATGACACTCGATAAAATTAAGCTAAACTATATAGCCCGCCATTGATGAATTAACAATTGACCAACTGTAATTAAATCCTCACAATTCAGAACTCCGTAACTGCGAACAGGTGAAATAAAAATGCATGAATCAATTCAATGATACCACTTGGCAACGATACATTCATTTGAACAAGAATTGTAACTTGTACGTTATAAAGTTTGATTTATTATAAACCAAAGAACAAAAAAACCGTGATTCCACACCAAGGAATATCTGATATTACAAACGTATAATCCAAGCCCCTTACATTAGCCTTCAGAAGTAAAATCAACAAATGATTCTCAATTCTGCTTAAACAGAACAAATGCAACGGACAAGTGTTTATTTTAGAAACTAATGCTACTAATGAGCAGCATATATGTGTCTGTATCCTGTCAAGTATAACATTTAAATATGTATATGAACTTATGTTCCACGAATAATCAGATAAAACGCTCCTTGGATATAAATGTACACCAAACCTGTTTATAGCTATGTACAGTATATCGGTGATTGCTATTGGTTTTCCGTTAAAGAGTGTAGGGTCGCTGCAACCGTCTCAAAATCTGAAGCTTGGGATGAACATGACTTGGTTTTTTTGGTTAAGTTCTCCTAGGAGCCTTATCCTTTGATTTGATGCCTCTGGAACTGTGACTTTGGATTAGTGGTTTCTCTCCAATGGTGAGTTTAAACCTTTGTCATAATTTATGCTTCATCATCCCGACTTGATTGGTTGACAGTCCTGAGCTGTAACTACTATATAAGAACTAGTGGTACAGTGTTTGAAGCACAGCAGATGCTCAGACCTGGCAACTGACTTGGAACAGACCTTTAGTTCTCGAGAAAGTCCAGCACCAACAAACGGTTACTCGTTACAGGTAGTGAGCATCCTCCTCAGAGCTGCTTTCATCCTGAACAAAAATACCTGTGGTATCTTTCAGGCTTATTTTACTCACGTTCTCATATATTGGACTAATAACCCCGCAGCTTTGGTTGAACCCTTTCGTGGTGATTTCGCCCTGCAATATCATCATCCGATGAATCATAATAATGTGCATGGACCCCACTCATCTTTGTAGAATGTGTTCGTCATTCCTTCGTTGGAACTTACATGTATCATAAGTAGAAGCTTTATCAGTAGAACCAAAGAACACATTGGAGCCACTTCAGTAGATTTAAAGAATGAGGCATCACCAAATCACCACTTGGAGTGCGTAAGTGGGCTTATCCGTCGGCCACCAGGTAATGATCCTAGGTTCAATTCCATACCACTTTCAGGTCTAGATTGGGTTTCATTTTCAAACTCAAAACAGGGTCTAGACTCTGAATATCAAGGATTGCAAGACTTCTTTAGAACCACACCATCAAGCATTCCATAGTATGACTGGCTTTCAACGTCAGTTGACATTGCTACGAAATTGAATGACCGTAAGGTGATTGCGAAGCATCAGTACCATCAACAGACTTTGCTTAGAAACAGAGCCGTAGAATATGTTTCATTTTCATTTTCTACATATGATGATCTTTTATTTAAGATGGATCAGCATCGGCTTCTCTATATCGTAGCTAGAAAACTGCAAATCAGATTTTCTTCTCTCCAGCTCTTTCTCGTCATCAGAATCAGAATCATCAAATGTGACGGGCAATGGTGAGTTAGTTTTGAAAAAAGAGGTGACTGTTTGAAACTTTCAGAAAGATCAGGTCATAATGACCTATTATCTTGCTCAGGAGAGAAACCTTGCTAGCAGTCAGCAGGTAAAAAAGGTTGTTCCTCTGCAGGATTCATTGCAGTATACATCATTATCATCAGAATCAGATTCATCAAAAGTAACTTCAGCATTCGTATCAATGCGTGTTATCATCAATGTCCTTGCCAATCGTATGGTCATCCAACCATATCATTATGGAATCAAATTCATATTTTTTATCCAGTCGAATACTATTTCCTCTCTAAATCTTGAAATCTTGCCTTCTCACCATATGTATTGCACTTCGTACATGCACTCATCTTGGTCAGCAGTTTGTCTACTAAAGTACAAAAGAATCACCTGAACCTTTCTTGTAATCAAATAACTCCGAATTTGCATAAAACACAATTCATCCCCATATACTGGATTGAGATTGAAATATGCTAGACTGGTTTTTACTATCTAATCTCTCTTCATGAAATGGGTTCTCAGAAGGCCCAATTTCATACTCTTGGAAGTATGATGTCTAGATATACTGGGTTCAGCTCCAGAAGTACTAGGACCAGAATCAAAGTCAGTTTGCCTTCTGTTTTTGCTCTCGATTTATCTTTTCTTTCAGTTCATTTCACCTCATATACTGAATTGTCATTAAATATGGCCTCTCTTCCTCTGTCTGTTACTTTGCCTGCTACATTTCCTCGTTTTCATCCGGATTTCTCTGATTGACAGATCACTGATGATTCTGCACTTGATTGTGTTGCAGCCCACTTTCAGCATCATGGGTGGCTGTTGTCATTCTGACATTACGAATGGAAGCCCAGGTCCAGAAGAAGAATCATCCATGCATTGCTACGTCTAGAAAATTGTGCAGCTGCCCTGCACAGCTGGCTCGTTCTGCAGATTCAGCAGCTGCCTGAGCAGCTTCAGTTGCATCTTTAAATCCATTTCCAATTCGTCTACCTGTTGCGAAAAATTCTCTGAAGTTTGTTGGCTGATTAAATACCATTTTATCTGAGGAACCTCTGCAAAAGACAGACATCAAAAAAAGTTGTTAACTCCTCATTCAGTAACAGACCAATGAAGCCTGTTAATCATCAGTAATATTTGTAACTGACGCTCAGATCAGGATAGAAGTCGAAGATGGAACTAATATCATTTGCAATGAACATGGCTTTGAAAAAGACCACGCCTCACTTTATCAGAGCATGCTTTTCTCTGGATATCCAGCGATCTCAAAAATTTAAAGGCTGCATTTGAATCTTACTATCTCCATTGTAGTGTTGCTGCTACATTCTGCCAAAACATTGTGGTTCATAAAGCTTAGCAAATTTCAGCAACCAAGAACGATATTTGAAGGATTCGCCCATTTATATTCTATACCTTAAATTTTACAAAAGTTTATTTATGCCCTATATATTGTCAAACTTTAACAAATATAAAGGCAATTTCATAAACAAATTAAAGGCATCCAAAGTGAAACCAAAATTCTAGGAGACAGATGTGGTACACAACAAAATATCCAAAAGTCTTACAGGAATATCAACTGATGGCATTGGTTCTCATCTTAAACCAATTGTCCCATTTATTTATGTTCTTCTGCAATAAGCTGTAAGGATTTCACTTTTGTCTGACCATCAGGGCTTTCACGATAATTTTCAATCAACGATGCAAAGATGAAACATATACTACGTATTAGATCAACATATAGAGGGGAGAAAGATTTGTGTAAACAATATGTCAAAATAATTCCTTGATATAATGCAATATATTAGTCCAAGAAACTCCACCGTTCTGCTTACACCACATCTGGACGGAGTTCGGCACAGCAGTAACAAATTCTTTTCCGTATTTTCAGTGAAGTGTTGCGGACATCTGAAGCTCAACGATGTCTCCACACTTGAGCTGCAATATTAGACTCCCAATAGCTTCTTTTAAATCAAAGAGGACAATTCCTGCATGAACCCAGAAAGTCAGCACAAAGTCATAAATTCAACTTCAAACAAACAAGAGCTCTACACATTACTGATAATTGAATTTAAATTAGACAACCCTTAAACAATCACTTTTTCTATCGATCTATTTATCTATCTATACTTTATACTGAAACAAAACCAGGATGAACATGTAACATTATATTAAACTAATCAGGGTTTCATAGTTGCAAGAATTTCTAAGCCATGAGGCTGATTGCATTGGAAAAACTCTTCTACCAATATAATCCTTGTTAACTTGTTGCATGATTATGAACCATGATCTTTTGCAACAAAAAGAACATAATTCAACAAAAAAAATGTAGCTTAACAAAATTATGAGACAAACACTTGTAAATCTCTTTATTATTAACGAATATTATAATATGTAATCATACTTTTGCGACTCAATGATAGGCAACGCGCACAACAAGCGCAATATATCTGAAATCATCTCATATGCATCAATCATCTTGCTCCCCCTTACCAATGCTCCAACCTATATTGACATAATCACAATAAGATATTGTAAATATAACAAAAAAGAATTGGGGAATTAAAAAAAAGTAAGCAACCACGGACCCCTTCACCAGAACTAAACTATGCAAAGACTACATTTTAGAACACATCACTAGATTCTCACATGTGCTTCAGAATAATCATCAAATATACATCAATAAAACAAAAATGAAAATTTTGATAAAGCACACTACTAAAATAAAGCGCCTGAAAATTAGGCAAACAATTGATCATAAAAACAGAAAGCTGAAAATCTGAATATAGCAGCATTCAAACCATGTCATATAATTCAAACAACCCATTTATAATTAATTCCAACAAACACATGAACATTAGCAGATCATAACACATTAAAAGTGTACTGTTAGTCAATGCAACAAGTAACAAATCTTACAGAAACTTGTCAAACATGCAAGTATATTTACTGTAGTCAATCAATTGCTAATTGATTAAAAATAGCTAATTGAACAACAAAGTAAACAAAGATAAAAATAAAGTGATGAACAAAAACATACTCGAATCCTAGCATTTGATCTTGTCCTGACGTCAAGTAACTGAGCGACTTCCCTCTCAATTGTCAATGAATATCCTTTTTATCTTCATTCAACTTCAACGCGATTTAGCAAGATTCAACGCCGTTTTACTGGCAAATAATCAATCGATTCAAAACCAACATCAAACAAAAGCAATCAAATCAATAATAAAACAATCAGCTTTAAATCAATGAAAAAATTGGATTTTGTACCATTTAGGCAGGCTTTAAACTTCTTTTAGGAAGCATTGTATGTGGGTGTGAATTCTCAGAACCCAAGTTAGGGTTTTTATTAATTGAGTTTAATTTTGGATAATCGAATGAAGAATATCAATGGAACAGTGAAAACAAAATTGGGGATTTTCTTGGGGGTGAAATATGGTTGATGGATAGATGTAAAAGGCACGGTTAACGATGACTTCGGAGAAAAATATACGCGCTGCGGTGGTGTACTTGGTTGATTAGTTTTTGTTGTTTTTTTCCTGCCAAAAGGATGAAAGTTCGTTTGTTTTCCTTCTTGCAAACATAAAGTTATAAACAACAACAAAAAATAAAAAGTCTTTGCTAGTCTACTTTTGTCGTCTTTAATTTCCAACTAGAACTAGTACCTAAATATTTCATTAATTAATGCCGATTTCAATAAATTTATTCATCTCGTATTAATCAAGATTATATATAATTATTAGTGTATTTCTATGATTATTTTTAAGATTAATTAATTTTCGTTTCAATGGTACGGAGTAAGATAGAAGGATATAATTGTTTTTGTATTGTTTGTTTTTTAAGATTTAATTTTCATATTAATATAAGATAGAATATAATTATCTCCTATTATATAAGCCAAGAGGGAGCAATGGTCCCCATTGGAAATTACCAAAGTCCTTCATTTTACATTGCAAAAGAATAGATTCAATATAACTCATTCATCATATGATTAAAAAAATACAAAAAAATCAACTTAATAAATCATTAAAGTATTATTCAAATTACTTACCAAATTAAGAACATATCAATTGTAAGAAATTAATGCCTAATTAATCAAATAAAAAAGCAAGTTTCTCTAAACTAAAGGGTAACAAAAGAAAAAAAAATGGCACAATATCACAACCGTTTAGAATCTTTTACATACAATAAAATTACAAAGAAGTCTAAAAAAATAGGGGAAAAAAACTTTCAAGCTGATTCATTTTATTTGAGTGATTTTATAAATTAACAATAAAAATCATACATGGCATAAAAAAGAATACAGAAAAACTTATTGTAAAATTGAAAAACAAATTCAGGAAAAAAATTAACAATAACATACACTAATGCTAACAAATTAATATTTAAATTCAAAAAGTGATAAAATTGTAGAACAAAATCTTCTACAAAAATCAATCATCTAACACAACAAGAAAACCAGTCGTTACCGACTCTGAAACAAACCCAAAACGATCGTAAAACGCGAAAATGGTCGAAAAAGATTTACGCCGTTTCGGTCGTAATGGACGGTCGCAATCCTGTGTCAGTAATTAAGGGTTACGACGCTTAACGGCGGAACTCTATAACCGCACTTACCGACCTTGGATTATAATAGACGTTGATTCCGTCCGTCTAAAACGACGGACTTTCCGTCCGCTCAAATGGACAGATACACCGTCATGCGCCGGTAAACTATCACCAACTTCACGCGTCGTATATGTAAAAAGTCAAACTACTTTGACTTTACCATCGTTATAACGGTCGGAAAATGATTTCCCCCAACAAAACCTCCTCCATTTAAAAAAAGTCCAAAAAAATTGGGAAATGGGATTACAGACCCCTGACGGTCAGTAAAGTCAAAACATGTATACGTTGACTGTTACACCGACGTCCAGGGGTCGGTAATCCATAGTTTTCCAAA
>SNQN01004190.1:26194-53853 GCA_008642245.1 Bassia scoparia
TTTTTTTCAATAAATGCTTTTAATTCCCTGTAAAATGGTGCAATTACGAAATAATTTAAAACACTACGTTTCAATACTCCTGAGTGCAATGATCCATACACCTTTAGCATTTCATCAAAAGACAAATGTGGCTACAAAATGTGTTTAGTCGTTTGTTCTAACACATCAAAACRCAAAGTGTTTTTATATACACATACATACACATCCTAACTCCTAACACAACACTAAAGCCCTATGTGGCACAGTGTTAGGTCCCGACCCTTTTTAATGTATTTTTCTAAGTTTAAAGTCTCGCCTTGTGGGCGCTTCCTGCRCGTCGCCCCCACAAGCGCCTTAGAATTAAGTTTTTAGAAGCAGTACGGTCTAAGTCCTCTGTGGGTGTCTCCTAGGGGCAAATGTATCCATTTAATTTAACCTCTTTAGGGGGAAGGTTACATATGAGAAGAATATTTCACACAAGCATTCCTCCTACTCATGCTAATGATTTAATGTCTTAATGCCTTTATAGATATTGTGTTTTCATTACATTTTTAGCATTCCAATCCCAAAGTCCCAAATTCAAATATAGATTCCCGAGTCCGGATCCCGYTTGGGACCGCTTTGACGTAGTCGGCCGTCCCAAGCGCCCGTACGCCCATTTCAAAAGAGAAACGCCTCACGTTGTTGTGTGCTTGTGAGGCCCCATTTCCGCAAGAAGGCTTACGCTTTCGCCTCCAAAGGCTAAAGCGCGTCCCACGCTCCAGCGTCAAAACGCTAGGACCGTGACAGTTGGTATCAGAGCCAAGTTCGAAATAGCACCTGGARTCCCGAAAAAGGTAAAATGAGTYGCGAAACGATGGAAGAAAGGATAGCRTGGCTAGAAGGAAAGTCYGAAGAATGGGCTCGGCTCGAACACATTGTCATCGAGCAAGCCAAGATGATTGAAAGCCTGGAAGCTATGGTCCAGGTACTAAAGTCAGAGAAAGACGCTCTACAAGRGCAATTGAACTTCGTCTGCAACCAAGCCGATGAAGCGTTGGAAAAATGTGATGAGATGAAGCGCGTTGTAGGAAAAGCATCCCAAGGCGTTGGTGCGCCTAAGATCAAGGCGCCCAAGCCGAAGGACTACAGCGACGCTCGCGATGCCAAAAAAGTGCAAAACTTTTTGTTCGACATGGAACAATTCTTCAAGGTTAGTCAGCTGGATGAATCCTTGAAGGTCGACACAGTGGTCATGCATCTTGCTGATGATGCCAAGCTCTGGTGGCGCACCAAGCACGCCGAGATTGAGGCCGGAAAATTGAAAATTGATACATGGGACGAGTTCAAGAAGGAGTTCATGAGCCAGTTCCTTCCAGAAAACACAGAATTCATTGCCCGAAAAAAGTTGCAGGAAATCAAGCAAACGGGATCCATTCGAGACTACGTGCGTGAGTTCTCCGCATGTATGCTCGACATCCAGGACATGAGCAAACAAGATCGTCTCTTTGTTTTACATGCTGTTTGGTGTAGGTGGGTTCAGTTTACAGATAAGCGCATTGCAAAAAAAGGTGGCGAATATGTTAAATGGTGAACAGATTGGTATGTTGAATGCTTTTATTTTTTGTATCTTGGTCGTTTAACTATTCAGCGTCATTAATTTGGCATTTTCGCAAGTATCAAAATAGATTAAAAGATGTAGAATATAATGGGAAAGTGGTGATTTGTTTTCACAAGTAGCTTTAGGAGTCTATAATATTCTCAATTGCTGAGGGTAAAAATGTGGCTTCGGCATTTTCTGTCCTTCTTTGTCTTAATTGGTGTGGCTAAATTGGGACTGAAGACGTTTAGGGGACTAAAGTTTCCCAAAGTATTATTGTTAGCGTAGTCATTAATTGATAAAGTTTTCCTTCACCACAATTTTAGTATGCTAAAGTATAATGGCTTGCAATTTTTGGAACGTCAACAACAAAAGCGAGACTTTCTAAGCAGACTTTTCTTACCGATGATCAATGTCAATTGATAGATGGGATTGTGGATAATATTGCCCATCTTTTCGTTCATTGTCCTGCTAGTACTGCAGTCTGGACACTGGATAAGTATTCTTGATCAAATTATTTTAGAGGGAAGTTAGTGATGTTGATCAAGAAGTGTTAGAATCAGTTTACCATATTGGTGTAGTTGAAATCATTAGGTGTGGCACTTTAATGTTTGTCAAGCTGTTTATTCTGCCAAAAGGACCTTTCACAATAAATGTTTTTGTGAGAAACAACCCTTTTAATATTTTTTCTTTTGTCAAACCTCAAACGTAATTTTTTTTTTTGGTCAAAAAGGAGTTAGTTGACGTCATCCTGTTGTTGACTCTTTTTCCTGTATTGAACTTGTAAGTTCAGTCTTTTTTGAATATTTGCACTCTTTTTTAGTTCCTAGAGAAATATTCTCTTCACTCTGAAAATAAACTCTTCAACTCCTGGTATCCCTCCCCCTTCAATTATCAACACCATTTACAGTAAATCATCACTGTAGCATAAATGCTGAATAGCATTCTCAAATTTCTTCTTCTTGTAAGCAGCATTGCTAGTTTCCTTCTCTTTTTGAGTAATTCCTTTCCTCTCTTAAAGCATTTTGTTAGAAAATTGTGACAGTGAGGAATGTTGAGTGTTTAGCCAGGTAAGTTGATGTTGCATTTGTATTAGTTGCGAGGAGAAGTGGAATTGCTTTCACTGTATCAAACTAAGATTTTGGACGATAATCTTGGCCACAATTACTTTTTATCTTTGAGAAATGGATAATATTGTCATAGTAGACCAGAGACATTACATATTATGGGATGATTTGAATTTGGAATCCTTGTAGATAACTTTCTTATTTTTTCTGCTTGAAGCTTCCTTTTTTCTACTCTTTGTCTGTTGTATTATGACAACTAATTTGGTGGGCCACTCTCTGTAATGACTTGATGTTTATTAAGAAGAGGTTATTTTAGGTAATCAGCTTTTAAGCTCACTTAGCACCACCAATTACTCTCCTAATCCTCACTACGATTTGCCGTATTTTTCGGGCTATAACAGTTTCTTCACTATTCTAAGAAAGCAAAAAGCTCGGAGTCCAGCAGAAGATGACTTAACAATATACGTTCTACTAGACCAGCCAGGCAGGTTTTATTTTCACTTCAGTCTCCTATTTGTTACATAAAACAGTGGCTATAATATGTATTCAATACCTTTGCAAGTTGTGAAGATTACTATCATGGTAGGCTCGACATCATTGTATTCCTCACGAGACAAAAATAAAGGTACAAGTTTTTTTCTCCTCCTTTTCTCAGTGTTTAATGATGAGACCCTTAGTGTGAAAGTTCTGTTTTGTGATAATTAAAAAACATTGTGATAAGGGAAATCACCTAAAAGGTTATAACCATTTGATTGAAATGAGTCTTATTGCCTCCATATAACCAATGCTTCGTTCAATTTGCTATTAAACTGAAAGTCTTAAACTATTGTGAGTCAATTTGTTTTAGATCCTGACTGATGCAGCCTTGCTGAAAGCCTGAAACGACAAAAACTAGAGATAGAGGAATTATGTCAAAAACTTCAGGTTGTGTTATTGTCATTTTTCAGCATTTACTTCAGCACCTGAGTAAACTATAACTTAATGTAATCTTTTTTATCAGGGATCTCGGGATAAGGTTTTTGAGCAAGAGGTCATCAATTTGCAGAATGACTGAAGGTGCAATATATTTTTTCTAGTATATGTTCAATCATAGCTCTAAATGATCAATACATGATGCCGAGAGATTCTTGTTTCGTTTATTTTATTAGTTAGCTTAGTATCAACTACAACATGAGAAGCTTGTAGAGGAGAGAAAATTGCACAGGCAAAGAGATCTCAATATCAAAGAGCAACAACTTAAAATTGCCGACCAACCTTAGTATTATGGTGACTGTGTTAGATAGTGATCAAAAGAGTTTTAGTTGGATTTGTATTGTTTCTTATTTCATCTGTATTTTGTTTAGGCTTTTGGGAATTCATACATGTAATTATACCATGTCAAGTGTGAAAATATTGTGTATTTGTCGATTAAATAATGACACTTATAATAATAACTTAAGTATGTAAATATATTAAATTGTTAGGAAAATTTGTCCACAAGTGCCACTATAATGGACACCTTTGTGAGAAACTCCCACCAAAAAAAAAAATTTGTCCAAAACTGTCACTAAGTACCATTCCGTTTGTTGACCAATGCCATGCGGTTGTTTCCGGCGTTGACCTCCACCCTAACCTCATTAAATCTCACGTGAGTGGCACGTGACCCCAACTTTTTCCTATTTGCTCCATTCTACTCCTAATTGCACTCCTTCTACTCCTATTTTCCACTCTCTATTTCATTCAGATCTATTTTAATCTAAAAACCCATCCCATTTTTCTTCTCTCTTAAACACCCAAATTTTTTTTCGTGTCTCCATTTTTTCATCAACTTTATTCGAAACAGTGAGTTCTTTCCCCAATTTCTTTAATTTTCTTGAGTTCTTCGATTTCCAGGTTTAGGCGGCAATTTTCTTGAGTTCATCCACTGTATCAAACCCGTTGAACCTGATTTTTGCAAAATAAAACTACATCAACACTCAAACAAAAAAAAACCCAACAAATCAACCATTTCAAAACCACATGCAATTATAATCCACAATTAAACACACTTCACAGCAACATATTCCACAAATAAACACATCAATTGATGCGCAGTCAGTTGTGGCCGTTGCGCAGTCGCACATACAACATTTCAGCAACATTTTTATTTATATACTTCATTTTTTTTATAGAAATTCCAAAAATAATTAAAATACTTCATTTTGCAGTTAAAAGTCCAACAAATTTCTTATATATGCTGCAAAGAATAATAGGTACAATTGCCCAAAGTTTACAATTAAAATAAATTAAAAGGATAACAAACCTTGAGAAGCGGCAGCAGCGTCGAGTATGGGGGGAGGAGCATTAGCGGCATCGAGCAGGGGAGGTGCGACAACGTCTTCGAGGAAGGGGATATGCGACGATGGCCTCGAAGAAGGGGATGTGAATCGTTGGTGACGAGCAGGGGCAAACACCGCGACGACGTTGAGTAGATAGGATTGATGGAAGAGGAGGAGAAGTGAAGTTAGGGTTTGGTCTTTAGAGTGAATGAGTGATGTCAAGAGTGTATGAAGTTAGGGCTTCTGAGATGAACAGTGAGAATAATGAATGACAAGAGTGTATGAAGTTTTGATTTTTGATTTTAATCGAAAATGATAGAGGAAAGCTAGAATGTAGTGATTGGTGTTTTAATTGGAGTGCAAATAGGAGTAGAAGGGAGAAAATAGGAAAAATTAGGGGTCACGTGCCACGCACATGACATTTAATGAAGGGAGGGTGGAGGTCAACACCGGAAACAACCGCATGGCATTGGTCAACAAACGGAATGGTACTTAGTGACAGTTCTGGACAAATTTTTTTTGGTGGGAGTTTCTCGCAAAGGTGTCCATTATAGTGGCACTTGTGGACAAATTTTTCAAATTGTTATTCTGTTTGCAAATTTTATTTTTGCATATTTATTTTGTTTTCCGTGAATATTTAATTTTATTTTTTTATATTACATTTACGCAAAAAAATAGGTTGAATATCCACGATTAAAAAAAAAAGCGGAAAAAGACATTTAGCGATCGAATTTCGGTCGCTAAATTCAATTTATAATGGATGGAAATTGAATTTAGCGACCGAAATTCGGTCGCTAATCCTCCATAATTTAAGAGGGAAAAGGCAATTAGCGACTGAAATACGACTGAATTTCGGTCGCTAATTACCTTTTCCCTCTTAAATTATGGAGGATTTCTTAATAAAAAAAATCGATCGCAAATTCGGTCGCTAAACTTTTTTTGACCGAATTTCGGTCGCTAATGTTTTTTTGCGACGAAAAAAAAGAGACCGACGTTAGCGATCGAAAATCGGTGGCTAATTTGTGTTAGCGACCGAAAATCGATCGCTAACGTCGGTCGCCCGCGCACGTTTATCTTGTTGTGTTGCATTGATTAATCACAAACTTTTAAACTTTTATTTTGTTGAGTTTGATCAAAGTGTTAGACCAAGTTTCCTTTTTTATGCTATTAACTTGTTTTTTTCTACATTAAAAGTCAAATTGAACAGTCCACCATTTCATCATTTTTTTTCTATCTTGTAACATTTCTCTACTTTTTTAGACTTTTTTTAGTCAAGGTGATTTATATTTTCTATTGTAAGTAAATTGACAAAACAACCATTTTTTTCGTCGCCATTCTACAATTTTAGCCGTTTTTTTTACTCTGAATTTGGTTTAGATGATTGATTTTTGTAGAAGAATTTGTTCTACAATTTTATCACCTTTTTTGAATTTAAATATTAATTTGTTATGCATTAGTGTATGTTATTGTTAAATTTTTTTCCTGAATTTGTTTTTCAATTCTACAATAAGTTTTCTGTATTCTTTTTTACGCCATTGTATGATTTTTTTAATTGTTAATTTTTATAAAATCACTCAAATAAAATGAAATCAGCTTGAAAAGTTCTTTTTCCCCTGTTTTTTAGACTTTCTTTGTAATTTTATGTATTGTAAAGAATTCTAAACGTTGTTGTGAATATTGTGCCATTTTTTTCTTTTTGTTACCCTTTTAGTTTAGAGAAACTTGCTTTTTTATTTGAGTTAATTAGGCATTAATTTCTTCACAATTGATTATGTTCTTAATTTGGTAAGTAATTTGAATTATACATTTAATGATTTATTAAGTTGATTTTTTGGAATTTTTTTAATCATATGATGAATGAGTTATATTGAATCATATTCTTTTGCATGTAAATGAAGGGACTTTTGGTAATTTCCAAGGGGGGACACCATTGTTCCCCCTTGGCTTATATAATTGAGATTTTTTTAATGCAATCATTAAATAAGGGTAGTTTAAAGGGATATTTGACATGAAAAAATAGAAAAGTTGGTGTTGCTTTAGTAATACTTCGTAGTTAATGATGATATTATTTGTTTTGAGAATTAATTTAATATGTTATTGTTTTTTATAAAGTATTAATTTAATACTCCCTCCGTTTTTTTTAGTTGTTCCAGTTTCTATTTTGGGATGTTTTTAAATAGTTGTTCCAAACCAATCTAAAAATAACTTTTTCACATTTTACCTACTTTATTTACTCTAACATTAATGACTTACCCCTTTCTAAAGTCAACTTTCATTACTTTACCCAATCTTTTCACCCAAAATTACTATTTCCATAAAATTTCATTCACACATTTACTCTTTTACCTAACTTATTCAACTTTTTACCCAACTTACTCAACTATTTTATTCAACTCAATCAACTCTTAAAAACCGTTCCATAATGGTATGGAACATCTAAAAAAAACGGAGGGAGTATAATAGTTTTCTTAGGAAAATTTGGGATAATTATTTGCAAAAAAAATTTGGATATATATCCCAATGTTTTCACTACTTTCAAAGAATTGATTGAATATGATGGGACTTATAATAAAAAATAGTTACTTTCTCCGTTTCATATTAAATGCCTCACTTTGGCTTTCGCGGTTTTTGAGACAAAATTTGGTAGGGTGATGACTCTGATGAGGTGTGAGGGTGAGGGCCAAAAAATAGGAAAAAATGATTAAAGTAGGTATATTGATGAATATTTTAATAAAGTAGGTGTAGAAAAAATAGTATTTTATTTGTGGTCCCCACATAAAAGAGAGAAGAATTAATATTTTATTGTAGTCTCCACTTCAAAAAAAATGAAGGAAAGAGAAGTGAGACATTTATTATGAAACTTTCCAAAATAGAATTTGAGACATTTATTAAGAAACGGAGGAAGTATTTTAAAATACACTAACATCAATTTTAGAACATGGAAGACATGAAGGCTCTAATGGTCTGTTTACATTAATTGAAATCAACTGAACTGAACTGAATGAAGCTAAATTGAACTGAATTGAATATTTTAAGAGAGAAAAAAATTGGGTTAGGAACTGAACTGAACTGAATGGAGCTGAACTGAAAATAAGCTAATGTAAACATGCCTTAATATTTTACATACAAAATTACCTTATCACCCTTTTCTTACCCGATGAAAAAGACCAAAATGCACAAGTTCTGAGAATTGTTATACCATATTCAGTCATCCACCTATCATAACACGTGGAACAAAACAAATAAAGTTAGAAAGCTACAACTATAACCAAAATTTGACGAGGAAAGAATTTGAAACAGTGGCTCCAATTCCACATTTGTTCGAATTCTCATACTGTTTTTCCCCCATTTAATATAATTATCTGTCTTGTGGCTCATTTGCATAAAAAAAATTTGGTTGTAAACTCCGAGTAGTAAATTATACTCTACCTGTAATGTAAAACTTGGAACACTTTTTCTATTTCGGTGTAACAAAAACTTGTAACAATTGTACAATTTTCCTCTTTTGGTGAATTATTAATAGCAAAATTACCATATTTCCGGATCACTTTTGTTATTTTATTGTCACATTATTTCAATCTTTTTATTTTTGGACCACTTCACTAATCTCTATAGTATAAGGGAAAGGGGAGCTGAGCAATGGTGTCCCCCTAGGAAGTTACATTCCTACCCTTAATGATTATATATTTTAAAAATTAAAAATTAAATCCAACTAACTCAGAGTCAACACCCATATAAAACAATGCAAATTTTAGACACTAATTTAAACAAAAAAATCATTAATTTCTCAATGAACTAAAATTAATGCATTAATTTGTCAAATTTAACACTAGCTACCAAAATATCAATGACAATCAAAGCACAATGAACCTAGACACTCATTATATAATTTATAATGAATTTGGACGCTAATTATATAATTATAATGAATTTGGATACTAATTATGGTATGACCGTTAAATTTATACTTTGCAGTCTCCATTATATAAGACAAAATTCTCTCTCACCCCTAAACATAC
Source organism: Bassia scoparia (assembly GCA_008642245.1). Classification (NCBI taxonomy): domain Eukaryota; kingdom Viridiplantae; phylum Streptophyta; class Magnoliopsida; order Caryophyllales; family Amaranthaceae; genus Bassia; species Bassia scoparia. The sequence goes on from SNQN01004190.1 coordinate 35,136, forward strand.
AAAAACACAGTTAATTTTCACTATGTTAAGTAACACGGAAGCATGTCAAACTACTTCAACTAAATTTTATTTGATGTGTAGAAGCACGCATAACGTGCACATAATACTAGTTTAGTATCTAATACACCAGGACCACTATTAGTTAGTTTTACATTGAACGAAGTATTAATCTAACTGTTTGATTTATTCCTGCGTGGACGTGTGGTATTCTAGAATGACGAGGGTGGAATTTTTTTTTGAAAAATGCAACCAATCAAAAGAGTAGAGTCAGTAGACGATTCCAACTGGGCTCAATTAAGACAATTAGGCGTCATTGAGATCAAAACTTGGTCATTAGTCATTACACTAGTGTGGGGGATTGGGCGATTGGCTACTTTTGTTTGCTGAAAACGCAGCCAAAATTTCTGGTCTTGGAAAATGCGGGAAAACAAACTTTCTCAATTCTTAATTCTTAAGCTTTCATTCACATCGCTCCTCATTTTCTCTCTCCTCATTTTAGTCCATTCTTCTTCTAACAATTCCCAGGTAATTCCTTATTCTCTGATCTTCAATCATCTAAGTCAACAAGAATCATTCYAATACTTTTAAATCGCTTGATGATTTTGTTCAATTTGTTTTGCAGATCCAATGCAGCAAGAATTGTTTGGCTTTGAATTGTGATAGTGAGTAAACAATCAAACATTAAACCCCTAATTTTTAGTTTCAATTTTCTCGTATTTGATCGAATTTTATTTACGATTTGAAATGCAGATGTTGGAATTAAGTATGGGAAGTATTGCGGAGTAGGGTACAGTGGTTGTCCAGGAGAGAAGCCTTGCGATGACGTTGACGCTTGCTGCAAAATTCATGATGAATGTGTCGATAAAAAAGGTAACTTTCTTTATACTATCTTTTTCCCTCAAATTTAAATTTTTGAGAGGATAAAAATCATAAAATTGTACTATATTGGATTTGTATTTGTTATGGTCTTATGGATTAATAGAAACMTTTTTTTAAAWATATTTTTTTTATTTGTCAATTTACAATGTTATTGTGAYTGAMATTAGATTTCATTTGGTTGGATTGATTTCTGTTTAATGGCTGAAGTCTTTACTTATGTTGCATTTTGATGGAAATGAATGGATTGTCAAGAAAGCTATTAACCTATTATGATTTATGATACGTGTGTTATGTTAGTAAATGTAAGTTTAGGATAGTTGTGTTAGGAGATTTCAGCGGTTGTTGAAAATAAGAGATTCAATTTGAATTATTTTGCTATTTTTTAGGTGCTTACTGCTTAGTATGATTGTTGTAGAAATAATTTGAATGATGACATTAACAAATAACAATGTAAATATGTAATTGTAAGGGTTACGATGCGAATTAGCTTAGTTGGATAAATTTGGTTGGTACTCGGTACACGAAAAATGTAATTGTAAATTTGTAAGGCTGAAATGTACAGATATAGTTTTGGGGAAATAACTGCATGATTATGAACCTAATGTACGATGAAATGTTTATCATTAGTAAGGTCTTTGACAATGGAGTGATAGACCAAAATTTTTGACATGTTTCACAACTCAATTGTAATGTGCATTATACCCGTCCATTTAATACATAAATGGTAGCCCATCATATCTCTACTATTGTTTTATACTGTAATAGCAACATGAGCAATTCAGTTAATGCATGGCGCTTGTGAAGTACCCTACCGTTAGCTAATATCGTACGACACATTCAAGAATTTGTTAATTTCAAGCCTCTTATTCAATATAACAATGAAAAAAGTAAAGGAAATTAGTGAGGCAATTTGCCCCCTCAAATTCCTGTATGCATAGAGCTGTGTAATGAATAACATATAGTCAGTCTATTAATTGCTACGTTTTCCTATAGATTTTAGACTAATTACTTTTCTATCCAATGTTTTTGGACGATTGAAGCTCATACAACAATAACTTTTATGACAGCTTGTTTGGATAGGCTATTAGCAAGGGAAGGGGAGATTAGGTGAGGAGAGATGTAATTTTGCTTCTCCGTTTGGACGAGGAAGAAAAGGAGGGAAGTGGAGGTGGATAGGGATGTAATTCAAGCATGATTATTGTTATTTTCCCTTCAAAATGGGAGAGATTTTGGCTTTATAAAAATAGGACAGAATTTCCTCCATAGTCCCCTCCAATTCCCTCACTCTCCTCTACTGGATTTCTGAACAATGTAAAATGGCCAAGAGATGTTATAGTTGTGTTAGTAGTTGTTTGAAAACTATTATGATGTATTGGGAAACAGAACATCTTTTGATCGATAGTTGTGGTGGTTGTTTGAACTTTTTGAGTGTTTAAGACTTAAAAATTGATTTAGCAATGAGGCTGGCTATATTGCTTGGAAGGAAACTGGAGACAGAACACCTAAATGAGGATTGTTAAATAGACCTTAAACAATTGGGAATCATTTCAATGTGACCACTAAAACAGAAACTGAATCAATCAATGTAAATCTGAGCTTTTTCAATGTTTCTTCAATTTCTCGTATTAAATTCTTGTATAAGCAAATTTGCTTTAATTTCAAGATATCCTTTAACTTCACTGCATTTGGTACACCGCTGTTTGTGGTTCAGGTTTATTTTTTTCTTCTAGCTAGGCAGGGAAAGTGTGTGATGTTTCAGGTGGTGGGTTGGTATTTGTATTTTGTGTCTCTATCGCCTTAATAATGCCCCTGTTCTTAATTTCACTTTCTGCTGCAAATTCAATACTAGTGGTAGTGGATGTCAAGATTGCTAAAAGTGCTCTTTGAATTATCAGGATGACAAATATAAAATGCCATGAGAATTCAAGCGATGCATCAAGAAAGCGCGAAGTTGGTAAATCTGGATTCTCTAAGGATTGCCCTTATGAAGTTGTAGTGCCTACCATGGTACAAGAATGGACATGGCTATTTTTATGACCAGTTTGCTTCTATGAAGACTGAACTATGCCTTTTCTTATTTTACTTGAAGAGCAGATGCCTTCAACTATTCTTCTAACTGTAAAAACTGAAAATATAAAGGTAATTTTTAGCAACTCTTAAATAGAGTTTCAATGATTCGTTGTTTATCATGGTTTGAATCCCTATCTTAATTGCAAGTGGAAAGGTGAGGAATTCGACTTGTTCTCGTTTGTTTTTCTACTTGGGTACTTGTAGGCGCTTCTAACTAAACGTGTCTTGGTTTTCCAGTCCCATTCGAATGGTTTTTCAACATTCCAGTCGAAATCCTATCTAATCGACAACTGGTAACACATTTACATTTTACTGGTTTTAGTATATCAATCTAACATTTACATAAGAACATACTAATAAAATCTTTTATAGCGCATCAACATAACACTTACAATAAACGCATACTAATAAACACTTATATATAGCTGATCAAACATAAACAACGTATAGTGTGCACATGAAAGTCTAGCTATGAGACGATCATGTGTATTATTCAGGGCAACATGGGCAACATAAACAAGCAGGTACATAACATACAATTACTGGGATGTGGCATCCGCCATCGTCATAGCATCTGTGTAGCATAGTTCTTAAACAAGTCGTCTATCTTGGGTTAAATGATCGATCAACCGAGGGATGAAAATCCCGATGCACCTTAGGCCTAAGAGCAGCCACCTTTCTGTAGAGTCTGGATCGACTATATAATCAATGAGGAACCCTCTAATGAGCTGCCAAACTGCCTTGAAGTGCAAGCTGATCAGTGAAAAAGTCATGGAGTGTAAGCTGCTATGCCACGGTTAGGCTTAGTTATAATCCTTAGTTGAGCATGAAACGCTTCTTGAAAAGATGATGGCGTTTTGGATGGATTCTTTGGGCTTGCTCTTCAATTGTCCATTGTATTCCGTAATAACCATTCCGTTAGCACCTGACATAGCATCATTGATCCTGTCGTGCGACGTGCTTTCATAGGTGGTACCTCATCAGCATCTTCTTCCAACTTTGTTAGACAAATGTCATCACCCACACTTTTAGCCTTACTCAGGAGATCCGCTGTCCTGCAGAGTGGAGTACTTGAGTTCAACCCACAATCAGGAGTGGTAACTCGTTATGACCTTGAAGCTGTAACCTTGGTCAATCAACTGCTGCCTTTTGGTTGAGTAATACATTCCTGCGTGTCATAGAAACAAGTGAATAGAAAGAGGCATATATTATTCCTTTCCTCCTTCCATCCTATCCTGGAGCCGGCCCTTTGCCCTAAGAATGCGACCAAGACGTTGAGCTTCTTGACGCCTTGAACCAGCATGAGATGAAATTTGAATTATACACATTTGCTTCAGGTATATCGATTGAGTTATCAACCAACCTTAGAGAGAAAAATAGTGTTAACATCCTTGCCAGTTTTAAAGGCCTCCAAAATTGTTGTCCTCTCAGCATGGCTAGTAGCACCACAAATCACAGGCTTCCAAGTTTATAAGCATAAGTCTGGAGAGGCAAAAAATGTTTTCAGCAAAAACTATAATTTTGTCACCACGCTCCCGTTCATGAAAGTGAATGAGGAATTCACATGCTCTAAACTTGTTCGGGTTCATCACGTATAGTGCCTGCCTTTTCGTGGAATTTTTTTCCTTGAGATATTCGGAAAAGAACTCCTCTGTCATGGCACACCAAACTTCAGCACATTGTACATTCGCAATGAAGCCACCCTTAACTAAGTCGATCCAATTTGCTTCGTACAATTTGGGACCAATAAGGAAGTTGAGATCATTGATTTTTTCATCCTCTCTCACAAGTGTAGCTGTTAGCCCAAGTTTGCAATGAGATTTCGTAATACTGATGACTTTCCGAAACATGTCAGCAGGAACAACGTGCACCTCATCCATGAGAAGTAATCCCCATTCTCTATTTCGTATTTCTTCAATAACCTTGTGAGATTCTACAGAACGTTTTCCGGGAAAAGCAATCATGTTGTATGTTGTCACAACCACTCCTGTGTTCCCACGAAATATCTCTTTACTATGAGACGTGAATCGCGATATGTGATCATCTTTGATAGTGGACCACAGTTTGAACTGATATGCCCATTGGTCGACTGACACAGCATTTGTGGCCAGACAAAGGCAGCTCTTCTTTATACGACAAGCTGCAGATACACCAACAAGAGACTTTCCAGCACCACATGGCAACACAATGATACCTGATCTTGCTCTACCATTCCCAAACATTTTACCGAGACTCTTTTCTTGGTATGGTCGCGGTTGCGCATGAGGCTTCAACTCCATGTCAAGGTTGGGGTTCACCGTATCGTTCTTGAAATCATATTCCTCTAACATTGGATAATTAAGAGCATTTGGCAAGCATCGTTGTTTCACATTTTCAACCTGAGCCGCCTCAATTTCAAATACATGACCATGAGCGACCTCTGCAGATATCCTAGCTGCGCCAATAACTCGATCGTTGAGCAACTCTCTCAACACCTCTGGAAATGGGGATTCAATCAAGWACCGATTCTTGTTCAGCACAAGCTTCACTTTACCATAATTAGCAGTGGAAGCATGTATGAAGTCAGTCACTTCTTTAGGGAGCTTAGRCTTGGACAAATTATTTAAAGCTGTAATGATGCCTTCTGTTTCCAAGCCAACAGAAACAGCAGCATACAACGAGTGCCGAGTCAGCTTATACTCGTGCATTGACTCCGGCCTGCTAATTGGTTCAGCGATTGCAATCAYGAAGTCATAAGCTTGCTTGTACAAAGGCGAACAAGTTTCAAGAATTATCCGACCATCAACACAAACCCATAAGGGACGATTGTAATGATCAGCCTTCAGTTCCAACATTGTTCAGTCTARAAGCTTGGCTTACGATCTTGACCGATTGGCAGCGGAGATGCCTGAGATGAGGCGGCCACGCGAGTGTTGGAAGAAGTCAGTGCATAGGATGATCAGAACAGGGGTCACGCGAACAGAGTTTTTCGAATTGCAATATTTTTCATGGATTCTTAGGTATTTATACAAACCTAAGATATCTAATGTATATAATATCCTAACAAACTACTAACATTATTCTATTATATCCTATTCATATGAAAAATATATCATGCACGATATATTTTCCTTATCTACTTATCTTATATTCCTTCTCTGTTATCTAGTAACTCTACTTCTCCATGTAAGGCCAACATGGCCGGAAACAATATAACAATTGCTTTTGAGATACAACGAAGAATAAAGAATATCACGCTTTCAATGATAAATCTTCGATGTAATTTAACTTTTCTTTTTCCTTTTTTTTTTTGGAAAAAGGATGACCTTTACAAAATATGGTTGTTAATATGCAATGTATGTTGAAAATCTATGTCTAACTTAAAAGAACATCATGATCATTATTGGCTTAATGTGATGTGGTTAAGTCTAATACGTACAAGGCTAAGAGTCCTAAGCACATATGCACTTCAGAAGTAACCCACAACAGATTTATGAGTTTCAAAACCACCTTAGGGTGCAGTTCTAGGAGTACTGATGCGGCTGGTTAAGTCCAAAGATGTACCATGCCTAAAAAGTAGAGCTTGGTCCAAGTTCTTCACCACTAGCAATTAGCGGATGTATGCCAAAGATACCTCTTATGCACACGCATCGAGTAAACACGTTACACACGGCCACGGCGGGATAGGACTGCCTACCATGCGATCAAGTAAACCACATGCAACCAAGGTAGTTTCCCCCCTTATGCTAGTCTCGAGCATAGAACATGCCCCATATTGGACCAAGGTGCCTAAATTGCTGACTTATGCGAAGGGTGCACATGCAATGCCAACAAAATTCAATAAGCATGATGATGGAATTACGAGACTTTTTCAAGTCTTGTCCACTTCACCGAACGGTGATTATCCCCAGTGAAGCGTCCAAATTGTAGGAACGTGGCCGCGCCCTCAGCATATAGCGGTGCGCGCGGCTTGGTGGTACACATCGAGGTGCTTGTTCGTGGGCTTGAGCCACGAATTCCGCACGTGAGTTGCGTTGGGGTAGTGTTGTCCGAATGAGGTGAGTCGCCACCGTGCCTAGAAAGTTATTCACGACGCCCAACGTTGGCTGCAAAATCAATGCCCCACTCCAATCAAGTAACCAGTCGTGGTTCGGGACATGGATACGAACAGATCTGTAACCCAATTTGCCCGCACTGTCGGCCTCTATCGGTCTCATTGCCGAATCCATTCATCATGATATGAATGCAGCATTAACTTACGTTTTTTAGCACCCTTGAAGCAACAACCCTAAAATTACATGAAAGTGTGTACTATTATGCACAAAAGCGATCTAACCTAACCTAGAAATTGGGACCACTTGTATTAATCATGTTAAAACGTGCCTAAAACAGGTTGTGCCATAGTTTAATCTGATTTAAAGTGATTCACCATAATTCCGTCTTTGTTTAGCAAAACATATAAAAAATTATTACAACCAACAATGACAAATGCAATAAGATGAAGTGCATAAACTTCAAAGTATATGCAAACTCATCTTACCCTAAGATCTGCCAGAAGAAAAGAAACGTTTAGTTTGAAAACGCAATGAAACGACACTTTGCCTTGAATCGCTACATGAAACAAAGAAAATCAGTGTTATCTTGATAAAATGCCAAGCCAAGGGATCGTGCGCCTTCAATTGCTAGTGCAAAGAGAAAAGAATATGTTAGTATTTACAATGAATGAATAAGTAATAAAATTGAAAAACCATGCAACATTGTGAAAACCCTACATTATTTACATGGAAACAAGTTAAAAGTGATTTCTACATTGCTTGATATTAAAAACTCATAACAAGGTTAGTCAATATTAAAAGAAAGTGAGAGAGATATTGGTGAGTAATCCTCAGATTCAAACCTTTGTTTTATCGCTTGTTGATTCGCAAGAAATCTCTTGAACTTAAAACGAAGATATGTTTTAAGAGTTTTCGAGAGAGAGAGAGAGAGAGAGAGTATTGCAGTGTATGAAAACGTGTGAAAGTGTTGAAAGCGGGTCCGACTGAGCCAGGCAAGAGTGTAATTTATAGCACGAAGCAATTTCGAGTAAAATAAACCCGCGTTATATACGCTGATATATGGCTAATATACGCCTGCATCCTGCGTATAACGCTCGTAACAGCGATATACTCGCTACTTCCATAATTTTTGGAAATTTCCGTATGTGATAATTGAGCAATACGCTCCTGTTGAGCTTATACGCTCCCTGATGAGCCGTATATACGCTCAACATTGGTATATACGCTCAATGTTTTCGTATATATTTTCCAAAAACTCGAAATATTTGTGATTTTCTCCATTTATTCGTGATTTCCCTTGATTAAGCCCTAGACACCCTGCTCTCCAAGCAAGGGTCTAGAATTTCTAGAGGGTTCCACGATATTTCCGAGTATTTTTGCTAATTATCAGTATTTTCTGCGTATTCTGCGATTAAACATGCAAAATCATAGAAAAGTCATAGAAAAATCAGAAAAATGAATTAAAATACTGGCGATTCAGAAAAATGTACGGACATGATGAAAAATCAAAAAGCATGAGAATCGCCTTGAAAACCTTTTGAAAACCTTTGAGAAAACGAAAGAAAATTTTTTGCCTTGCCTTTGACCTGTTTGTCAATATTTCCGAGACGACCTGCGTATTTCAACTTTTGTGCAATTCAAAGCATCTTTCTGTTCGAAAACAAACGCGCAGACGCGTACTGTTTCATCACGATACTTCATTTGGGGAGACACATTTTCAGTGTCTACAGCTTGGTTTTGAACAAATTAAAAGCAAACAAAATCTATCTATCTCATCTAGGAAGTTCTCAATAACTAGAAACATTCATATGTACAACAACATAAAATCAAATCGAAGAAATTAAAAAACAGGCAATTACTCACCGCAAATTCAATGAAGATTGAAGGTACACAATGGAATGAATGGTGATAAATCTAAAGTACAGATTTAATGGAGAGAGAATTAAACAACAATTATGAGATAGACACAGAATTAAATATAGGAATTAAAATAATAAAAGTATTTGAAAATTGAACAATATATTCCTTAACCAGAGTTAGTGAGTAGACATTGTAACTGCATGGAAAACGTAATGAAACATGACAGCATTAAACGACGTGAAACAAACACACTAAGCAACAAACATTAAACTACTAAATTTACCCATCGTTATATTAAATCTATAACTTATAGACTAGTAATTTCCCAATTTCTTAGGCCTTAGTGATAAAGTCATGTTATTTCTTGTGATTGATTCATGTGCTCCAATTACTACCAACCGTACAAAAAATTGTCTTTTATTTTAGCCAACGAAATAAGTGGAAAGACCCATACGTCTAATAATTCTAGTACACTTCAAGATACACAAAGTCTACACTTACCATTTCAAGTTACATTTGTTTTTAAGTGTTTAGAGAGCCACAAGGCGGATGAGATCGATCCCAAGATTCTCTTGAACCGGAGAAATTCAACCACTTGACTACCTCACTCTCATTCAAACTTAATTTGTTACTTGTATAAATAATTTTTTCATATACTATCCCAATTTTGAATAGGAAAAATTCAGTTGTTAACCGTTCTTTTATTTTATTTTGTACTTTCAATTTAGCTTTAATTTGTATAAGAAAAAAATCTTGGTTGTTAACCTTTCTTTTAATTTTCTACTTATTATTTTTTCATATTAGCTTCTAATTATAGATATTTGTATGGTCACTTTTTTATTGCAAAATTGATCATATTCAATTTTTTTTGTATTTTGTATGTGTTTAGGAAGAGGACGTATCGTGTGATTGAGAATTATATTTATTCATCTATTATTTTTAATTTCAAATATTTGGACTTTTTTGTTTAAAATTTTGATCGAGTTTTATGTATGATGTTGGAATACCAAAGTAGGGGTGTATTTGGTCATAAATTTCAGTAATCAAGCGAAATTATGAAACTACCTTATTGCCTTTAGTTCATACGTGAAATACTTTATAGCTTATGAAATTACTGCATGGGATGAATAATAGTCCAAATCAAGAACATGTAAAAAAAAACCATGGATATCCAAACTTGAAAACAAACCCACCTCATAAATCAGAACCTTAAAAAACAACGAAGTTGATTCTTTCAATTTCTGACTCCTCTAAGTTCAGTTCTTGGTTCCGTCCTGTCTAAGAGTACAAGATTACAAGTCTATATGTTGTTTGAGTTGAGATTAGTTAATTTAAGAGAAAAAGAAAGTTAGAAAGATCAATGAAAGTACAAACACCATGAATGAAGTAAAAGTACTCTATACCAACAACTAGAGTTGGTTTGAGCAATTAAAGACCTCAAGTTCCTTATTCAAGGTCTCGCATTCAAGCCTGTGGAATGAAAAATTTATAATTTTGAGAGATGTGCCCCATTATTGAGTACCCTAAACCATGCAAGATACCAAAAGCAAACCTTCCCTCTAATATACTCTGAATAGAACTTTTTATACCAAAGTGAAAGAAAGAATTTCATAACTTGAAAAAGTTTGGATCAAAAGAGATAGAACTTGATATTGCTAAAAACCTCAATCAAATTTTCAAAAAAGGGATTTTTATCAAAGCAATGAAAGGGTTTCAGTAAACTTAAGAGGCTAAAAACTTGTGTATTAGATTTCGAATTACTTAAACAAAAAGGCAATCTTTAAAGAGTTCAAATTAAACACAAGTTTGTATTTGGTTGATATGTTGAAGAACACATAAGGAATATCTTTCTTTATAACTTTTGTTGCTATTTCAGTAATACATATACTAAATTGAGGCCTTATGTTTGTAGTATTGAAGCTTAAGATATGTGACTCTACTTGATGAATACACAAAATAAGGGAAAAGTTAAGATCATTGTGAACACCCGTGACGACCACGGAATGTTAACTCTAAGCCCTTATTCTCTCAACTTATATTCAATAAGTTTCAGTAAAAATAAGTTCAGGTTCAGTATAATAAGTTCAATTCAATACTAATAAGTTCACTTCAGTATTAATTAAGTTCAATCCTAGAAAAATGTAAGTTTCAGTTAAAAAATAAGTTCAGTTCAACTAATAAGTTCAGTCAGTAAAAATAAGTTCAATACAGTAGAAATAAATTGTAGTTCAGCAAATTTAAGTTGTACGGAACAGGACCTAAGCCTAGTGAAGTATGAACTAATAAGATCTACGAATGTATTTATTAAAAAGCACGAAACTAAGTAAATTGAGCACTGAGACCATCCGAAACTTAAATCTCACTTAGTTTCAAAACATTGATCAAAAGATTGGCTACATAAGGAAAAAAATTGATGCTCTTCCAATTGCTGTTTAGACATATAATGAGCTCAACTCAAAAACTTGAAACTAAGGAACGAAATTTTAGTGATTGTTTGAGAAAGCATGAAAAGGTTGTGATGCTATAGAGTAGCCTTGAACTTCCATAACCTTCACGACGAAGAAACTCTGGAGTTTGTTACGGGTTATCCAGAACCAAATTCCCAAAAATAGAAAAGTTAGAAGAGATGGGACTTGGATTTTTTTAATTCAAAGGTAAGTATGGATGGAAAATGATTGCACGCTATGCTCGCTCCTACTATTGGTAAGAATGTCGTTTATTGAAATGCTGAAAAACAAGAAACATGATAAAAAGGAAAAACCATGAATTTGATTATAATGGTCATGCAAAAATGGACAAATGAAAACGTGATAAAGGAAAACAGCTCCAGTTAGACAATGTTTGGGTGCCGAGAAGATAGAATCAAGTACGTTCCAAAGAATAGAGGAACCCAAGAAGATGCTGTGTTTCAAAATCTAATCCTTGATTTGTTAGTCAAGTTAGAGTAAGTGTAAAGCAAATGTATTAAGACAGTGGTTTCTCGAAGACATATGTTCCCGTGATAAAAATAAAATTCTCTCACTTGTTCCACTCGAATCTATTGGGAGCCTTCCATAAAGAAGAAGCCTGTACATTTGAGAAGGAGCACATTCGACTTCAACAACGGTGCCTGGCTTTGGCACTTTCTGCGCCGCGATTGGGAAACCATTTAATTTCAAAATTTTCCAAACGTTTATAATCGGGAAACCAATGTCAATGCTCTTCAACAACGAGACGAATTCAAGTTCGTTTACTTGAAAGCATCGTGTCTTGCATAACTTCAATAATTAAAAAAAAATTAAGGGAGCTCAAAGCTGTGAAAAGAAAGACCTCCATGAAGCTGCAGACATTTTAATGTTAATTAGTGTTTTGCAAGTCAAAAATATCATGGCAACATTTTTACAAAACCATTAAGTAAAGAATATTCATAAAATTCGTACTATTGGGTATTGTTTAGATTATTACACTGAGCTTTTAGTCTTGACTGAACCATAGCTAGACAAATAATTCAAATAAGTAGGAAAGTTTTAACTAGTTGAGGTATATCTCCACTCTCGATCACAAAGAATATTGCCCTAGTCATTTGTTGTTTTTAAAGAATTTTTTTATTGTCGTTTTTGACACTAACTCTTTCATTATTATAAAAATTACAAGTGTTTTTTATTATTATTTTATAATGATGGAGAGATAGAAAATTATTATTCAATCGTTGGACTTCTAGACAAAAGGCTAGATCTGGAAAAACAAATAAAGAAAGAGATGGAAAATATTTGTTGGAATTAATTTAGTTAGTATCATAACAAGTCTTGTTTGATTGATTACGTAATGTCATATAATAATCAAAACAACATCTTGACAATATAAAAAGTTTACAAAGGTACTAGTGCAAGGATAGTATGAATAGGTGTATGGCCCCACGTCAGCCCACTTCTTCACAGCCCAATCTTAGCCCTCCCCAAAGGCCCACCCAATTGCAAGCCCCCAAAAGCCCACACCAACTAAACCTACCCATCACACTTGCGCACTACACATTCACAAGGGAAATCATGCGTGTGATCACACTCGCCTCTTCCTCCTTCCTTTTGCTTGTCGTTGTTGGTGCTCACTCCCATGCCGGCTCTGAGGGGCAACTTCCACTTCTGTTTCCTCTTTTGTGTTTGAATTTCCCAATAAACCGTTGACTATAATTTGCGAACCCTTCTCTCTTTGCTGTGGTGTCTCACCGCTCCAAGAAGCTCAGAGCTCCTATTTTACCACCCTCTCCTCTTTTCATTGGTTTCCCACCCCTAACTTGCTACCTTTTCTCTGTATCCTCAGTTTTATACCTGGCATCTCGCTTTCTTCTTCATTGATTCATCATCATCGCGTTTTATGGGGGACCCGAATGAAGTGTGGTGGAGATCGAAGGATAGTATTGAAGAGAAGATTGGTGAGCTCGATATTTTGATTTCATTGAAGCGTTTTGTACTCGAATCAGTTTCATTTGTTGTTTTGCAGTCGATTCGATATATGTTTGTTTGGGTTTCATTGGTTTTTGTAGTTCGCTTCGACATTTTTTGGGTTACAAAATTTCAATAGCGTTATTTTTTTATTATACATCATCAGAATAACATTGTAAATTTTTTTTTCAGCCTTACCTTTTAAAAAAGAAAATAAAAAAAAAATATAGGTTTGCTTGTTGAGATGGGGTTTTCGGTTTGGATTTTTCGTGCATTTATTAGATTTTTGATTAGCGTTCGAAACTTATTGAGGATTTCTAATTGGGGGTTTTTCATCTTTCAGTTCCTATGAAGATAAGTTCGAATGTCGAAAAAAGTTGAGACTAATTGGTTATTTTCCCGAGGCAGTACCAACATTAATAATTGAGAAGTTGTTTCTGTTGCAATTGGAGCTGTTTGGCTGCGATGAAAAACAGTTGGCGCTGGTTCCGCATTGATTATGTCCGATTCAGTCATCTATCGTTTCTATTGATTGCAGATCAGGTGCTGCAAAATAAAGCCGGTGTAAGTGTCAGCTGCTAATGTTCAATTTATGTGCGGAGTTTACTATCTGCTTTACCTTATTCAAAATAGATGACTATTCTACTTTGCATGAGGCACTCTTACATATTATGTTAAACCACTGCCTTGAATTTTGTCTTGAGTAAAGAATCTGAATTTATGAATTTTCAAAGAACGTTGGATTTTGCCTGAAGTTTATGCATTGTGCATAGGTAAATGTTGCCTAAATTCTGATTACTTAACGTTTTTCTGCATTTTTTGCATTATCTAAACAAAAACCATGCATGAAGTAATGTTGTGCCTTTCAGTTATGTCACAATGTGCTTAATAGATTTGAACGACATAGTAGTCTGTAAGAAATTAAATACAATTTCATGTCTAATTGGCTGTCTTGCAATGCTGATTGAATAACATATTCAAGGACAGAAATCTATTCTTCCTGAACTATTTTCTGATTTTAGGTTTCAAAGAAGTAGAAGCGTTCATGGAGTTAGTTTTTGCTCTCAGTATCATTGCTCCCGATAAGATGTTGAGTATTCTCGCTTGATATGAATTCTGCTGAATTTAGAGGCGACCATAAGAAGCTTTTTAAAACAGGTCTTACTTAGTGCATTGCTTATTTTCTTATGTTGATTTTGTTGTGGGATAATGTTAATGCTTACGAATCCCCAATCCAAGTTCATTCTCAGTGAGTCTTATAGTTTCCTTTCCTGTCAATTACCATTTTAGATTTTTATGAGGATATGAATTGATTGAATCCATATGCATGTCGAAGTTTCGCCCTCCGTGCAAATTAGGATACCTTTAGGAATAGGAGTTGTCTAGGGATAAATGAATGAATATTGAGCTTCATGTTTCAAAAAGTAAATGCTGATGGAGTAAGCCCTAAACAAACGTCTACGATATTTTGATTTAACTTAGAAAGTATTGATTTGTTGCCTTTTCTTCTTCTTACTCAGACCAATAGATTAAAATGATATGCAGAAGTGAGCTCTGCAGCTTCTATATACTTGAAATGTAATTTTTTCTCACAAGAAAATGCCAACTGTGATTGTCTTTTTCAAACTTTAAAAAAAAATAACATTTATTTTATTTTTTTTGAGATAACAATTAGAGTTTTCATTTCCTGTGTTCTTTCTCACGCTCATTTACCATTGTATAGCCTTGTGCTGCAAAGGATAAAGGTTTGTCAAGTTTCTTTTTGATGTAGAATAGTTTGTGGCTTCATCATGTAACCAACCAAAGTTTTTTAAGTGTAGAATGATTAGAATTATTCTTATATCTCATGTAGTTAGAAATTATAAGTTTTACTAGTGAAAAGTAGAAAAGGTTTTTATAGGGGTTCTGGGTTTTGAATAAAAAAAAATGTCTTTGCGATTAAATTCTGATCTAATTTTCATGAATAAAGTCTGATGCTTTAATCTTTTGGGTGAGAAATTGAACTTGAAAATAAGTGGGTCTTATTTGAATGAATGGTGAGTTAATGAGCTACTAGTTTAAGAGTGGTCTTTGTGATTAAATTTATGAATTTGTGATTCAATGATTGCTTGCGCTAATCACTGTTATATCTTACTTAATTGTTCTTGATGTGTAACGAAGTTGGGTCGATGATATTGACTGGCCATTTAATACCATGTAATTGATGGTAGCAGTGATAAGATACAAGTTGAGAAAAAAGAAGGAAATGGATTATTTTACCAATCCATAGCCATTAATGTGTTGATCTAATGTAAGACATTTAATTTAGGCTGCGTAGCAAGCACTTCATGTCTTCTATAAAAAACTATTAGAAAAGATCTTTTGTAAACCTCGTAGATAGTGTTGTAGAATCATAGTGATTGATTATAATTATTTTTACGTGCTATTTCTGTCTCACTGAAACAGGGTAGTAATAATTACTGTTGAACCATGATTGATATGATGATGTGGTGAAGATTTTGAATTTGTAGTTCTCACATCTCTATCGTATCGCTGATCTGGTTTCCAGAGTGGGAAGATTCACGGAGGGAAAAGTCTATGGGTCTAGGACTCAAAGAAAGAAAGTATATCGGATGGAAATGTCCACATAAACCTATGAAAAGCCTCCTGCCTCCCGGTACGCATATTAGCTTCTAATTGCTCTTTAAATCGCTTTGTTGCTACTTTTGTGTATGTATATCATTACATTTTCCCTTGTTAATGCAGAAACACTTGCTATTAATGAAAAAAGATCTTGAATATTTTTGAACCAGGAATCATGTTAAGGTTACTTCCGATACCACATGAGGTCAATAACCAGAGTGCAGTGGTATATTGTGAGGTTGAGGCTATGTGCTGCATAAGTATCTGATACAGACTAAAAGAACATGTACGTTTCTTTTACTCCTGTTTCTATGAATATTCATTGCATAACAAGATCTAGGCCTTCTTTTTCCGTTGCTCTTGTCAACTATCTTTATTTTTCAAGCTTAAAGTTAGGTTGTTAGCTTATAGTGAAAGAGAATCTATTGGAAATCACAATGACACATAGTATATTATGGTTGGTTTAGTTATTATGGTTGGTTTTGCTAATTTTGGCTCCCAGATCTTCTCCCTTGCTGCCATTTGACAGGTTATTCTTCATTTCATTGCTCTTAGTTTGTTGAAGCAAAATTGGAGGTTTTACTGTTCTTTTTGTGAATATTGTTTCAAATGTGTGATGAGAGCATCGATGATTTTTTGTTAAGAAATTACAAATTGTTGAAAATTTAGATTAGAGGAAATTCGAGTGAAAGTCCCTAAAATTCACAAAGTTCCCTAATTTAGCATTTTGTTTCAATTACTCTGTGATAACAGATATTCCACATTACTGAATTTAGTTGTTGGAAACTTCATAGAAGCGCTTACTGTAAATATGATAAGCTAAACACCGGCCGAAAAAGTTTGGTAAGCAATCGATTTTAGTAGTAGAGTGGTCTGGAAGCACTTTTTGAGTGATCTATTGCAGTTATACTACAGGGTGTTAGGACCAGGCCTGATGTAAACTGCCACATTCTTGTCTTCTTAGAGGATCTGGTTATTGAAACCTTTTTTACGGAGTTTTATTAAACCTTAAAGTGGGAGTATGTACACATTTCAAATGCCTGTAATCCGATGCTATGATAGCCTAGACTCGCAATGTTAGACTAAATGTATAGTGTGATTGTTGTCTAATTTCTTGCCTTCTTCATTCTTGAGATAGGACTAGAGAGGATGGGAGATAAGAGGAGTAAGGTTACTCCATTTTCATGTTGATCGTTTTTTTCCTATCATCAATATTCTTTATATATATCAGTATGTTATGTTTTTTGAGGAAGTTCTATTTGATTAGACTTACTTTGGATCTGATTAATCCATATGTTGCTTTATGAGTTGTGTTTTTTTTATGTTGGCTGCTAATTGATCTCATGCCTACATGTCTCACTATTAGCAAATTTATAAGTTGGATATTGTGTGGGCGTGTTGGCACACAGGCACTGTCTTATTCTTTCTGGTTTGCCTTTTTGATCTATTCTTTTCCACTAGTGAAGGTGGGAAGATGGATTGTTCTTGATGCGGTTGAATTGATAAATACATATGGCAATATTCACAAGACCAAAAAAGTATTAAAAATCTTCCTTTTGTACAAGTACAATTACTACAAGTAAAAAAAAGAAAAAAAGAGGAAAAATTCACTTGTGAAGTTAGAGCAAATATAATTCATTAGCTTTGTTACAAGTTTACTACCTTCCTTCAAATGATTAGCCAGAGGCATAATATTATGTTACAACAAAACTACTCCCTCCGTTTTTTTTTTTTGGGTTTCTTCCAAAGGTTTTTTTTCTATTTTTTGGATGTTTTTAAATAGTGGTTCCCAAACCAATCTAAAATAACTTTTTACATTTTACTACTTATTTACTCTAACATTAATGACCTAACCCCTTTCTAAGTCAACTTTCATACTTACCCAATCTTTTCACCCAAAATACTATTTCCCATAAATTTCATTCACACATTTACTCTTTTACTAACTTATTCAACTTTTTAACCCACTTACTCAAACTATTTTATTCAACTCAATCAACTCTTAAAAAACCGTTCCAAATGGTATTGGAACATCAAAAAGATAACGGGAGGGAGTATTATGTAGACATTCATTATTATTACTATACAATCATCTTTGCATATTGATTTTAACAAATTCAACTTTCATTATGTACACGTCCGAGGCACCGGCGCCATCAACGCGCGGTGCAACGGCTATATAAGAAATATACTTAAGTATAAGGCTTGCAAAAGCAACAATTCAAATAAGCCTAAAATTCAGTGTATAAAGTGCAAGGGGTATTGCAGCGCAAGCAGTCCCAAATCCACAACACCAAAGCGGTGCAAAACAGGGGATGATTGACTGTTTCCCTTCATTTTACTCGTGAAATGCTTAAAATTCTACAATGTTTAAGATAAACACATTTCACGTGTATCCTTCAAATTGCCCCTAAATCGGCAGGCGCTTGAAAGCGGCGCCTCGGCCATGAATAGCGCTGCCAAATCATAGTGGTGTCAATTTAGCGCCCCCACCAGTTGGGGCGCCTATTTCAGGACAAACCCATTCAAAAAAAAATTGTTTTATTTTTTTGCGGAAATTAAGAAATTAACACGAGCGAAAATGTAAATTGTTTCTGAAAACTGATTGTTTTGGTCCCGAATAACAATCTCCTCTTTACCGTCATGTGAATTTTTCTCTTGGATATTCGTTTTTCCCCAACATGCATGGTAGTTATCCTTATTTTATGCTCCAGTACTTCGTATATAAATTGTTCGTTAATGTCAATGATAAAACGAAACAAACCATGAGTTACAATAAATTATGTTTATTAAACAATTCTCTCCATCTTCTTCACTAATAACTACTAAAAATAA
>SNQN01004191.1:7748-33339 GCA_008642245.1 Bassia scoparia
AAATCTAGTTCACCCTCTTCATTGAAGTCTGACTCTCTATCCTCGGTAAAWGTKGCATCCCATGACTTGAGYAGCGATGGTGTTGTTGGAGCGTAGTAGTAATTTGGAGGACATTGGTTCGGGTAGTTCGCCATGGTGATAGAATGATAGGAATGTTGTCCAATTATAMAGAATTATAAAGAAAATACATCAACCAAAAGTGGAATAAATATGTAAAGTAACAGAGATTCCCCCCTGAGGTACAATCTAAATGCATGCGGAATTTTGGCCTTTTCGGAAATTAGACATTATGAGGTTTATGTGTGCGTCGACTATTTTATTTTTCACAAAGACTAACATATAATTGTCTTGGACTTACCTATAAGTAATTTTAGAAAATTAAAATATCCCTGAAAAAAACGTGTCAAAAGTAGTGTGATTAATTACTATAATAATATTAACTATATGATGTACTGGGATAGAATAATCGGCCAATCAAATATCATCATAACGCTATTGACAATTTTTAATCCCTTGTCCAAAATAAAATACAGATTTATTTTTGTTGGTCGTTCTAACTATAAACAAGTGACCGAGTTATTAATACAAACCAAGATTAATCAAGKTTRGTCTTWGTAGTTAAAAGGTTGGTCTTTGTAAAATAAGGTTTCCCTGTTAATAAAAAAATATGGTCCAATTTAGGAGGTTGACTGATTACTGAAATAAATAGTATGGTCATAAATCAAATAATCAATAACAAATTATACATGTGCACAAATACATTTTTTTATTCTAAAATTAAAAATGCTATAAATATGTAGTAATAGTTATTTAATTTACTTTTAATTTCCTTCAAATTAAAAAGTGAATTAGTCATTATAGTTTCCTCATCAAAGAATTTTCCTTACTACTTACTTGATTAACTTAATCAGTCAGTACGAACGAATACAATAAAAGTGGGGAGTAGTGATCTTAAATTCAAAAAATGACATTATATATAGTGATTATTTGATGGTTCAATTTTGAATCAATAGTAATACTCTATTAATTTGTGTCAAGTAGAAATAGTTATTGATTATTTCAATCAATAGTAATACTCTACACTTTTTTTGTTTTATTATCTGTGTATTTTTGTCTATATTTGCAACATTTTTCATTCTTAAATATAAGTTTTAATTTTTTGAGGTCATACATTCCAAATATTTCAGGAAATGGCTAAAATTAATTATACTTTCCATGACTTTTGTGGTCTTTTATAATTACGACCACCAAAGAAACATCCCTGTGATCCCAATCTCTTTGATAGGTTTATACTTTCTCTAAAACAGATGGGTGAAAAAAGGAGTCCAATCAAACACATTTAAACACGATTATACATTTAAATCAAACACATTTAAACACATTTAAACAATTAAACACATTTAAACACATTTACAATTAAACACATTTAAACACATTTAAACACATTTAAACACGATCCCAATTAGTTATTGATTATTCCAATCAAACACATTTAAACACATTTAAACACATTTAATCTCTTATCCCAATAGTTTTGATATGTTTATACTTTCTCTAATATATGTAAAGATTGGGATAAGAAGGCCAATCAACTATTATTTCATGGATGTTTCTTTGGTGGTCGTAATTATAAAAGACCACCAAAATCATTGAAAGTCAAATTAATTTTAGCCATTTCATTATTGTTATAAATGTATTTTTCATTATAAATGTATTTTTCCCTTTAACTCTGAAAACCGATCTACAGAATTGAATGTATTTTTCATTATTGTTATAAACCAAACATTGTTATAAATGTATTTTTCATTATTTTTCTCATCTTATTTTCAAATTTGTCATAAGTTTTTTTCCCTTTAACTCTGAAAACCGATCTACAGAATTGAACATATTTTATAGAAAAACAAGGATCAATAAAAAAAACTAATTTTATTCTAGACTTTTAACACAAACAATTTAAAATTTTAGGATATTTCAATCAACTTCTATCAGGGTAATTTCCTTAATTTCAAACAACTTCTCTCAGGGACCACATTTCTATTTACTAAAACCAACCCTATATTTACAAAGACCAACCTTACCGTGGTTTTGATCTATGGAAATATAAGGTTGTTCCATGTAAATATTACAGAGGTCTGTATAAATATAAGGTTGATCCATGTTAATTGTAGGTTGATCTATGTTAATTATAGGTTGGTCTTTGTAAATAAGATAGTGAACGCAATAAATTCCCGTTGCCAACATGTGGCAACTGCTCAACGTAAATTACCGACACGTGGATAGTGGATAGTATTTCGAAAATATATTATTTTTCATCCAACAACTCAACCATCTACTTTACACAAATCGCGTCAAATTGTTTGAAAGGATCTTTGTTCCCGGAAGTCGTTGTTCCCACCCGACGTTGCGAAAGGCCGAGAATACAAGTCTCTTTGTCAATGCTATATGAGGTCAGTCCACATCTAAACCTCAGTTTATTTTGGTATACCTTTGCTTAATAGAATCCTGATTTAGTATGACAATTATCTTGGTCTCTTTGATTAACTCTGTAATCTTGGTCTCTTTGATTAACTCTGTAATGTTGGTCTCTTTGAACAGTTTAGCAATTAATTTAGTATGACAATTATCTTGAAACTTCGAATAGAAATTCTCTGAAATGTTGGTCATTTCTAAACTTGAAATGTTGCTATATTTCGTATGTTCTGAGTATTTGGGCTATTTGGATTATGGGCCGCATATGGCTTGTGGATTATTGGGCCGTATATGTTATATCGTTCAATATAATATAAAAAAGCTGGAATACTAGTTTTTGGCGGGCCTTTTTAAAATGTTTTTAAAGTTGGTGAGTTAAAAACTGAAATTTCCCCAAAAAACTTAAATTTCAGGAAAGAATCCCGCCCAAAAAAAGCACGAAATATAAATGAAGTATAAATGAAGAAGACCAGCTATATCTTCTAACAAAAACAAAACAAACCCCTCAAACAACTACCAAAATGGACGAATGGGAACAAGAGATCCATCACAAAAAAATTATTCGAGTTCAACGAAACAGGTTTCATATACCACCTGACACAATTGTCTTAACCCCTGAAGTTCATATATCTTCCTTAATTAAACCCAACTACCACCAAATTCCAATTAGGCCAAAAAAGTACCACCACACCATGTATGCAATTGCAATTCAACAAGGTACATCTACCAATTTGTTCACTTGTCCGGGAGTTAAACGTCTCAGTAATAAGACGTTGCTCTGCAACCCACACAAATAGTTGAAAATATGCAAGTGTCATAAGATAACAAAAGGAAGCAAGATGAAGTAGCCAACTTCCCGGATCTTCTGATCTAGCACTAATGCCACTACAGTAAAAATTGCTTACTGAACATCATTAGAACAACCAACAGTCCATTAACACTCATCACATTATAACTAACCTCTTCACATGACTTCAACTACTATCCACTAAATAGGCAGATTTGCGAATTTCACCCTGAATCCATCAACTTAGATTAATAGTTTCTCAAGCTGCCTCAAGAGTCTCAAAGTGGACATCTTGAAAGTCAAATCGCAGTCGCGATGTCGTCACATAGTAGGTGCTGACTGGTGATTGGCGTGATGGAGAAGCACCACACTGACTTTCAATTGCAAAGAATTGGAATGTCATGCTCCACTGGATGTCGAAGCTTCACCATTGAAAAGGAAAATGGTTTGAGCAGAGGTTGTTAGGCTTGTGGTGTGGAACTGTCGGGGAATTGGAATGAATGGTTTCTACGAAGCATACGACTACATAGCAGAGCAATTGGGGCAGGTGTCCTAATACTTACCGAAAGTCGAATGTCGGAATTCTTAATGAAAGTGGTGTTCCACTCAAGCCATACGGATCACTATGTACTTCAAAACCAGAAGCCTCACAGAGGTGTGTAGTGATCTCACTGACAAAATATGCCAAGTGTTCAAATCATCCTCAAATGAATTTAATATACTGCTAACCATGAGAAAATTTAAAGTTGTAGTGTATTTTTTTCCAAACACATGTTTAGTCAAAATGTTGTCTTAATGTACGAATTTGTTATGAAGTAAAATGCATGTATGAACTTTTGTTAACTGAAAAGATGAAACCCTATCACAACCACTAAGTTAGAAGTATGTACGTATGAATTTATTATGAGGAGTTCTACTTTTAATAGTTATAGTAAGAAGTCAAATAAAGTGAAAAATCAAATAATTTATTATAAAAATCTACAATTAATAACAGTTTTTATAGTGATAATTTAAAATCTACTAAAATAACATGTCAAATATAGCCTCATTTTTTAACAAAACAACTACTACAATTAATGTACTCTTTAAAACTAGTAATATAAATACTAAAATCAGCCCAAATGAAACACTACCATTTGTTTAAAATCAAAATACAAACACTCTTGTTTCTGAAAACATAATACACAATGGGGGTAACCCAGATGACAAGAGCATTTCCCTCAATGACGACGAAGACATATTTTCGTCTCCTCCACAATCCACACCGAGGTTGCTCATCTCCTCGGGGATCGTGGCAAAACAATCCGCACAAGATCGCATTTATCCCCCTAGACAGTCCACTCAAGAAAAAGAAAATGAAAAGTCAAAGGATGCGCTATGGTCGAGAGAGAACAACCCGAACCACTACGCATAGCGCTAAAATCAGATCGCATCAACACACAACCAACTAAAACCACACCACTATCGCAAAGTGTATACTACCTTCCCCACGGCTTTCAATACAAGGACGAGCCACACCACTGCATCCCGGGGCCCGCTGGGGCATTCCAGGCAGCAATGAATCGGCATCAAGCTATCTTGAACGACCCTAAAGGAAAAATGCCTATGTGCACACCAATTGACACACAAGAATTCATTAGAAGGTTCGAGAAAGACAAGGGTGATGAATTCAGACGCGACCCCTGGTGTTTCGCTGTGAAATACATGGGAGAAAGAGGTAACAATCCGAGTCATGATAAAATGGTTTTAGATGTAGAAAACTTCTAACTAAATCAATGCTTGTGCAGGGATGTGTATGGGGACACCTTTGAATGAAATAAACACAAGTACTTACACAAGGGTTGATAGAGTGGTAGCATACATCAGTGAGTCCTTTCCAAACGGACTCGGCGACTACAAAGTAATACTGAAAGACGAGAGTGGAGTGCTGAGTGCAACAATCCACAACAAAGCGGTTGATCTAATCGGGGATGCTGGTTGTGCCCCCGGAAATATTTTAGTGCTCAAAAAGGTTAGCTACGCAACTATTGTTCTTTAAATTATACTCAAAATGTTCTTTTAATGTAAAACAGGCTCAAACACGAAATTATATATGTTGATATTGTAGATTGTAGCATTTTGTTTCTCCAAATCACAATTAACGGCAAGAGAAAAGGCAATCTACCTCAACATCACATGTAGAAACATTGCTATGATCATCACCAAAGAAAACGAGGTTCAAGAATTCCCCGACACAGTGAGATGCACTACTGCGATGAACGATAYGGAGGCCGATATAACACAAACAATAGACTACTCAAGCCTAATGTAGTGTCAATTGTCAATTATCAGGTGTAATGGGAGTTTTATTTTGTAATTGTTATTAGTAGGAAACCCAAGTTAATAGTGTTAAATCGTCTACTTGTTATTTTTATTATAAATTAATTGTTGACAATTTTAAAAATGAATTTTATTATTAAAAAATGTGGTGATGAATTAATCAGGTGTAATTTTATTAATACAGATTTATTTTTGTTGATCGTTCTAACTATAAACAAGTGACCGAGTTATTAATACAAACCAAGGTTGGTCTTTGTAGTTTAAAGGTTGGTCTTTGTAAAATAAGGTTTCCCTGTTAATAAAATAAGGTTTCCCTGTTAATAAAAAGTTATTAGTGTTAAATCGTCTACTTCTTATTAGTATTGTAAATTAATTGTTGACATTTTTAAAAATGAATTTTAGTTGGATTATGATGTCGTGATGAATTTTTATTTATTAGTATTAAGGATGCATTATTATTTTTTTTGGGACCAAATTAGGTGGTTAAAAAGACAATAAATACCTAGTACAACCAACAAACATATTAAATAGCAATACCAACCATCTCACCCACCCTACAAATATGAAACAACACAGTCCATATTTACAACCCCCCAAAAACTACAACTATAAGATGTCTAAAATAGCAACAAATTGTGTTGCAATCGATGCGGTGTTGGAAGGAGGTTTTGAGGTTGGAAAGGTGACCGAAATTTGCGGCGAGAACGGGATCGGTAAGACCCAATTGTGCATGCAGACAATGTGCACAGCTATCATTCCAGAGGWAAGTGGCGGTCATAATGGCATTGCGATCTACATATCATATCTAAGGCCATTCCCGCTCCGGCGATTCATACAAATATGTAACGGTAGAGTGACAAACCCCGCGGAAAAGGTGGTCATTATGAGGGGAACAACACCAGACGAGTTAAACAATTACATCAACCAACTAGATATAATATTGGCAGAAAATGAAGGAAGAGGAAAGGTTATTGTATTAGACTCGATTTACGGCTTCGTCACATCTGAGTTCCCAACAACCCCAGCAGGCTTCAGAGATAGRAAACAACTAATAAGGGYTGTCGGTTACGGCTTAAATGTAATTGCAACCAGATACAACGTTGCAGTGATYGCTACAAACTATGCTGTACAACAAACCGGCCCTATAAGCCATAACACCTTCTGGAGTAGTGGATATGCAATGCAACCTGGAGTCGGAAGGCATTGGGATCCAACTGTCTGCGCCAGATTTGTGATGTTCAAGGAGGTAAATCATGAAGGTAATTTAGCAAGGAAAATTGCAAGACTAAGGATAAACTGCTCCGATGAAATACACAGCTGCAGCTGCACTTTCAGCATATCAACAACTGGTGTAATATCGTAATATCGTTCGACTGACTAAGCTTTGATAAGTGTAGCAAGGCCTGTATTTGATAATGTAATGTGTAACAAGTACCATTTGATAATGTAATGTCTATTTTATTTTGTAATACTAAGCTTTATCATCATATGATAATTATGCACTTTAATATACCTGAAATTTTTGATTGCAATGTTTTGCAATGTTCAAAAAACAACCCAATATAGTTAGTGCAACTTAAATAGAGGGATCATGATTTACAAAAAAAAACCCATAATCTCAAGTAATCAGATTTACAAAAAAAACCCATGATTTACAAAAAAAAACCCATGACACAATAAATACAGGCCTAAACATCAGATTTTGTATGCCTAAACATCAGATTTCGTACTCTTTTAGTAGAGCTAGGACATCATTCATATGCTCGTTGTCCTTCGACAACAAGTCCTCGCAAAGCAATTTATCCCTCTTCTTTATAGGGCAACCCTAAAAAAGGTATCCAAACCAAACCGAATATAAATCAGCAAACAGAGTAAAAAAATTAGTAATTAAAGAATGAGCTTTGAGTATAACTACCAGATCCAAGTCATATGATAATCGGCGTGCCGTTTGCTTAACACCAACCAGCATCTCCACACCACTGCTAAACCTACAAGTTCAACCACATTGTAAGAGTCACAGACATTACTCACATTGTAAGAGTAACACATAAAAATTATTAAACAAACTCACATCTCGCCAGATCGGCAAACACGGACCGGGTAGGTCTTGAAATCAAGGCATTTACCATTAACCCAAGATGGGTGAATCGCCTTTATTAGTTGATCAAGAGCACTCTTCTGCAAGTTACACCAACACAATATGGCAAATTTAAGCAATTAACCATTAATCGGCACCATCTTAAGACAAAATTAATCGGTAACCGTTAAAGAAAACAAAAAGTAAAAAAAACAACCAAAATGTAAAATTAATATGTCTAGAAAAAAATACCGACCAGCTTCATCAACTCTTCGTGGTGATTGGATATCGCATTTACTGGATCAATAGAGTCCATGACTCCTACATCACCATTTTTAATGGAAAATGTGGCACACCACCAGTGATATCCACTAAATACGGGAATAAATATCTGTGACCAAACAAAATCATTTAATTAGTGACTTGCTCATTRCAAACAAAATAAAAACTAAAATAGGCTGAAACAAACCAGATTCAGATTCTCCTGAGGCACACCGACGAATCTCTTCGAGTACACAGCCAACTTCTGAACGTCATCGATGGTGCCAGCACATGTATTAAGCACATCAACCTCGTTTTCCAGGGCAAAGAAAAAATCAGTCGTTAAATAATTGACAATACATAAAGCTCAGCTAAACATCAAATTAAAAAAGGGGAGCATTGTACCGAAAAGTCTGGATCAAGAATGATTCGGCGGGTATGTCCGATTAGACATTTGTCCCAACACCTCTGGTAAAGAAGGCCAGCAACCCGGACATACTTCAAGAAATTTCAGACTAAKTAASAGTGCATATATAATATTCATCTAAATATTMGGTATGTAAATAARTATACATACATTGCGGTCAAGGGATGAACCRGGGATAACCAAAGTCGAGCATTGGCTCAACGTCGCCACAACGTCATCACATTTCAGCAATGGTAGGTCAGCTCTAACAAAACATACTTCAAGATGAGAATACAGACAAGGTTCGAATAATTGAAAAAAATATGGTTCGAATAATACATAAACATTAGGTTGAAATAATTGATAAACATTAGGTTGAAATAATTGATAAACATTAGGTTGAAATAATTGACAAACATTAAGTTCAATAATAGAAAAAAATTACATTCAATAATTGATAAACATTGGGTTCAAATTGAAAAAATTAACGTTCAATAAATCAAAAAAAATGGTACAATAATTTGAAAAACATACGTTCAAATAAAAAATACAATTAAATTGAAGCAATGCAATCAACATAAAAACATACCCGGTGAGTTGAACTCCCATCAAAAGAAACTTCACTTAGCTTCGACCTATAAACGGGCATTACCTCTACTCAAAGAGTCTTCACCAAAATCGAGTATCGAAGCTGAGCAGGAACTTCTGTTTTCCTCTGCTTGCGGAACAGACACATAACCCAATCAAGATCATTAACCACTCCAATTTGGCATATGCATTTATCGGAAAAATGACGCTGGTCTCAGAGAATTCGATCTATAAGAATCATCTCGGGAGATTTAACTCAGAGAATTATCTCTGGGAGAATTCACTCGGGAACTTTGCCTGAGTACTTTGTTTGAGAGAATTGTTTGTTGAACTTCTGGGAGTGGATGATGAATTAGGAATTTCCTCTCCTGATGTTAACATTCAAACAGCAATAGAGATTACACCATATAGGTTGTGAATGATCTCCAAAATTAGGTCTCTGCTTTCATCGGCCTAAGATGTCCTGACTACAGCATCACTACTTACCATAGGATCGTACCTAAGGATCGACTACCTATGATCAAACCGATCTGCTACATGCTCACTCTGATTCTCAGGAACCAATCCAATGAGCTGTTTTCCAAAATTGTGATAAATAAAACATAACTAAAAGCAAGCATACGTATAAAACCACTAAAAGTAATATAATCCATGTTGAAGATTTTATAAATAAGAAGCTACTCCTCCATGTTGACGATTTCTTGATTTTACGGGTCTCTAGACCACGACGTCTTTTCCTTGGCACATCAACATCCTTGCCAAAAAAATCAATGATCATCAATGGCATTTGATCGCCGCGCTCCCATGGATGTTTTCTCATTATAAGCAACACAACACACTGACAGTATTAAAAACAGGGTAAAAGAAAATTTCCAAATAATGAAACTTACAATGAACATGGAAATAATGTTCCAAAACATCAAATACTAACCCGAACTCATAATCGCCGCTTCAACTCATCGGAGCTTCTCAACCTTGCTTATAAAACTCCTTACACCAGCATAATCCTAGGGAAACGCCCCAATTCACTTGAAAGTGCACGTTTCAAACTATCCAAGTAAAAAAATCTGCAATAAAACATTAAAAATTAACTTCGTGGTAAGATCAAGCAAAGAATAAACCAAACACACAAAAACAACACAAAAAACAATAAATAATTACACATTACGCAGAAATAAGGGCATCCACCCAACCTTGAAACCTATCAGCATAAATCTTTAACCGACAGCTCTTAATTGGCATGAAAAGAATGACCCAATACAAAGTACACCAATCATAGTTCTTGAACTTTCTGCACGTCACCGCCAAGCATTAGAATAAGAAATCGGTGTCATGTGTACTTGTCGGACAAAAACCTCAGCCAAAACAGCATAAGAATGCTTCTTAGAAGTCAGCCGGCTCACTTGTCACTTTCAACCAACATGTACAATGTCTTCCTCACAATCCTTCAGTTTTGCCGCACAGTCGTCGAATATCATCCGTAACCCTTCAATTGCTCTTCCATCTCATCACCTTAAAGCGGTTGACTGATACTTGCAAGGGCCTTGGGATCCCAAACCCATATTGAACTTGAACAGGACTCAGGTGAACATAAAAGTCATCTGACTAAGAAAACACTCATTCTCATTCAACAGTGTCGCTAGCCAGTAACAAAGTTTTCGGGGCAAATGGCCAACATCATACAAACGCAGCAATCTCTCAAACCCCATTTCCGTCACCCAACCCATCTTCTTGTCATCAAATTGGCCCATTACTTTCCCAACACTCTCAACACCACAATTGACATTTAATTTCTGGATAAAAAGAATCACATCAATAAGGATACAGGGATACAAAAAGAATCACATGAAAAAAACCAATGTAAATTCAACTTCCACAAAAATTACTTCTACAAAAATTACTCCTAAATCGACATTGAATGCTTCTAATTACATCTGAAACAAAATTACTCCTAAAATTGCAAGATTTACTTCTAAATCAGCAGAGGGACAACAAATTCATCTAAATATATCTACAAATTCTACAATCTAATAATAAATTCAACAAATAAATTACGAGAAACTCTACTTACTGTCAGCTTTCTGTGCCTTGTTTGCAAAACATTAGTAATGATATTCATTTTGTTGTTAGTGAGAAATTAGGAAGAAAAGTTAGGCAATGGGTTGAAAAGTTTTATGCTTAATCCCTTATTATTTTCTTCGGCTTCATTGTGCCATCCAAGAAGGGATACTAGCTGAAGTTGATCATAGGTGTATTTAGAATCAGAGTGTTCACATGAACCCACTTAAATGCTGATTCACAAACCATATTTTTTCCTGTTAGTTTAAGGCCAATTAAATCCTTTTCAATATAAACAAATACCTCTTCAAAGCAACGTGCTTTTTTGCAAAATCAAAGTGAAAACAAAATTTGCAATATATCCTGGTAGGGTTGTACAGTACTTCATTATTAGTTAACTTTGTGTTTAGGTCAGCAATGAAGATAACTACATTTTTTTAGCATAATAATGGGTTATACAGTACTTTATTATTATCCTGATGCATGTTTCCTATCATCAGATTAGTGTTGAATTTTAAACCATGAACCATTTTTTTGATGCTAAATTATGTTTATTTATGTGGAGATACTGAAATCTGGATGATTTTTGATTTTTTAAACCTTATTTAATTATTTAATGAATAATGGGAGCATGGACCATTGATTTTCTTGCGTCTGTTCATCGAGGATGTTTTCTACTTCTAAATCAGCACAGGGACAAATAAATTAATCTAAATATAAAAACAGAGGGACATTACCGCCGGATGAAATGACCTAGCTTCCAAAACCTTGTTCCTCGCTTTCACTTCACCACCAACACTAAGTGTGTTGTCCTGGAAAACAAGGTTCCAAAGCATAATAGTTAGCCGGAGATAACAACATCGAATAAATAGAGAAAATTATTCAATAACTAACATTATAGCAATTGGGATCAATCTGACGCCTACGACCACAACCATCAGCAGACGGCTCTATATTTTTTCGAGGCCGACCTCGCCTCCGTCGAGATGGACCTGCAACACGGAGATTACAAAAAAACACCTCTTTGGTTAGGGTTTAAGATGGGCAATTAATCAAAATTACAACAGATGAATAGCAAAGTAAGGTAAAAGAACGAATTCCCTCACCAACAGACGACTGTGTCTCCAACGATTTAACAAGATTCGATGTCGATCGATTCTCCAGCCAGCCCTTCGTGACTTCTCTTCACACAATAAAAAAAAGTATTCAGTGAATAGAGTGTGCCATGTGGGATGTGTTGCGCTTAGTAGAACGACATAGAGGTGGATGGATTATTTATGTTATTTTTTATTTATTTCTGGGAAGGTGATGTTGGGAGCTCATGGTGATCGAGTCAATTTATTGGGATGATAATCAATGGATGTGATAGGTACGTTAGTGTGAATGTGTGATAGGTAATGAAATAGGAAAAAGTAAACTAATCAAGTGACATTGGAGACTGAAACCAATGAAAAGTAAAACATGAAAAAAAAAAACAAAGGGGAACTCTATTTTTATAATTATAGATGACTTTAAAATGAAATAATTCATTATGTAGACGTAAATAAAGTAGGCTAAAAAGTTATTGTTTAGATGGTTTGGGAACATCTATATAAAAACGACCAACAAGAAAACTAAGGAGACAACTGAAAAAAAACGGAAGGGAGTACATATATGGCCCCAAGCATAGTGCCTTTCATACCCTAAATCGAAGATATTTTAGGTCCAAGAAAAAAATGCCTAAGTGAAAATTGTTAAAATGAACTGGGAGTCCATCTCATTAGGTGAATATGTTGCGGTGTTTTAAAAAAAACATATTTAGTTGCGGTTATGGATTATAATGTAGGCTAGTAGAACATAAAATTCTATTAACGGATGCTGACATCGAGAATATTAGGATTCTATATTGAGGTATAATGCTTTAAGCAGAAAAAAGGCGGGGGAGAAATAGGAAAAAAGAAAATATAACATATAGTAAGGAAATTAAGACATTTTCGTCGACAGTAAACGTGAAGAGGTTGGGTGGCATTTCAGGACAAATTCAAGTAATAAGCGTGACAATGAAATAATCCAAGGAACTCACGCAAACTATGGAAGGTAGGAAAGACTCCAGTAGCATTAAATAAGAAAATTTGGGAGTTCGAATACCCAGGGATGCTACAATGAGATGCTGCTGCTATGAGTATCCCTACTCTCTAATACAACATGCTAACATAACCCCTCAGTAAAACAGTAGATGTAGATGAATTAGAAACAGTTTTTCTGTCTTACCTTTGGTCTATACAGACAATTGCATGTTCTTACGTAGCGCGAAGGAGTAATTTTGTGTGGTAGTGCTTTGTCCCCTACCTCTTCTCCATGTTACATTTCTTACTTTGTTGTTGACATATGCGGGTAATATTTGATTTTTAGTAAACGAATATTGCTAATGGGTTTTTGACATTTTAAGGATGGGCAAGTTGGAGCTCATTTGCATGGATTTATGACGCTCGCCTAAAAAGAAGGCGAAAAGACAACAAAAGTTGAGAGGGAAATGCCCGTAAGAAGAAGAAAAGACAGCAGGATTCTTTATGTTTAAAGATATGCGAGAGATGATCTTGTTGTGTTTTTTTTATGACTTGTGCAAACTTTATGGGAAAGGTTTGCTCTCTCGCCTGGTTCACCTGTGTAAGGGAGTACGAAATATCAATGTCCGCACGAGACTTTGTTTGCGACTTGCCTGTTGATTGCTGTGTTGATCGTATACTCTGATGTTGATCTGTTGTATGCTATCGTTACAATCATCCTGTGCCTGTATGCGTGCACAGCATTAGTGATGAAATACTGAAACTTCTCGAAAACAGTAACGTGTGTTCAGGTCACGCGATCCGTAAGGTTAAGTGTCTGACAGTAAGTGTTCGTGGCTTAGGGAGGATTTGAATTATTGTATGTGTACTTTTAGGAATCTTGTCCAAGCGCAAGACAGCGGTGTTGAGCAAGACATCGCATGAAGCTGTTGGCTGTTATAATAAGGCTTGTTGTGAAACATATTTGTCTTCGGCTGAAAGAGACACACCGCAACACACAAACACAAAACAGGACACACATGTGATTTATTACATCTAACGCTTCAGCAGGACAAAGCAAAACATCAGAATTCTGGTACGAACAAGATACCTGGCGTCAGAAATACACAACAAAAACATATGTAAGATTTTCAAACACTGACTAAAAAAATCATAACTGAGATAACTCGCTCGTCATAGGCAGTCTATCGGAAATCTGAAGCAGCAACTCTGTCTTATACTTACGCAGAGTATATTGTATGTGGTTCGTGGTTGTTGCAAATCATAACCAGGTTATAACCCACGCGCTGCACCAGCTTTACTAAACTCATCATATGTGCTTACTGAGAAATACGTCAGACTTCAGAGGAAGAAAGAATCACCTTGCTTCACTCGCTCTTCACTATGACAGTTAAACCACACCTTTCAGACCTGTACATAATTACCAAACTATATTTCACCATTCTCAGTCATAACCCCAGCCATACACTGGTCATATATACATACTTATGAAAGCTACTCGTCAAACTTCATGCTACCGAGCATACGCTGCTGAAGTTAAATCCCACACTGAAGTGCTCGTATCCATCCAGCCCAAAATCTTGAGAGATTTCCAGTATATTTAGGAGATTATAGAAATCAGCGCTGAAATTTGGCATTCCACGCATGAGACCACAATACCCTGCATCTAGAGAGAAAAATTTGTGTTAAAGGAATAGAGACATACAATCATTACTTACTATACGATAAACTACCACCCATATAACTATCAGAATGACAGATTGACTAGACTAATCTGAATAGTACAGATAGTAAAATCCTCTGGTCCTCCCCCACCACTCATATAATATATTCCAAGATATAGAATTCCTGAAACAGCTTCTTCGATATAATTTTTCTATCGCTTCTTCATAACAGCAAAGGCTCAATAACCACGAACAAATTTGTATAATAGAGAATATGTGTGAGTCACCACATCAAGCCCAAATCACCTGGAAAATAGATTTACACAGAAAGGGTTAACACACACGCACCTAGCGGTAAATAGGAAAAAGCCGAGATTAGACAAACCAGCCGCACAGGACATGATGAAGAGAACTTATCGAGCAACTAAATGAGCGTGAAAATAATGGCAGAGTCAATCGAATCATTGCATAACACGCGACATGCAGCGAGTCAAACGCTAACTCTCTCGCTACAGTCCCATTCAAAACATCACCTCTTCATATTTACAATTGATCAAACGGTAGACATATACGTGCTCAATGATCTTAAAAGCATCAGATAAATAACATCATCTCAAAAAATATTTGCACAGAATCCATCGAAGATTTCGAAACTGGCAAGTCTAGTTGCTATAGAGGCGAAGATCATGAGTCGCTACAACATATCTTACTAATCTTCATAGTATGAATCATGTCTCATTCACGGACCACGATGCTCAACCTCACCAACCAAACATAACCAACAAATAACTCACACACATACGCAA
The DNA here is from genome assembly GCA_008642245.1 of Bassia scoparia. Lineage (NCBI taxonomy): Eukaryota > Viridiplantae > Streptophyta > Magnoliopsida > Caryophyllales > Amaranthaceae > Bassia > Bassia scoparia. The sequence continues at coordinate 23,229 of SNQN01004191.1, forward strand.
AGAAGAGATAAAAGAGCATAATAATCACAATGACACTATAGACAGGTTTGTCATACTTCACACGCTGCTTACGGCAGACTTTGAACTAAAAGAGAACACAAATTATCCACCTACTTCACATGCTTCATCACATCTCACACATTTATCTGTTCTTAGCCGAGTCAGCTGACTGACATTCAGATATCACTCATCACAGAAACTTCTGTTTCTCCCTTCTCATGACACGAGTTTCCTCTGACATGATGAGGTTCTGTCTTAAATGCTACCTCGCAGAAGATGTGAATTCATTACGACCTCCCTCACCGGCCTGGAGCCCAAGAAAGGTTAACAGAGTTATTGGTGAAATGTTCAATTGTATTAAACAAAGGTATATGGAGAAGATTGTAATAATATTTTATAATTGTATTTAAAAATACGTAGGAAGGCAGAATCTGGCTCCAAATAAATACATTATTAGATGACTCCAATAGAGGACACAAAGCTACAACCAATATGCCAGTCCATTTTCAAAAGAATTTCTCCTGCAATATTGTAACCAACATCATCTAAAAGGCTTAATAATGAATCATATTCAAGATAATCATTGAAAAATATGCTATTTGTACGGCCCAATTACGTTCATTACATAAAAGGTTAATGGGTGATATTGCGTGTATCATATTATGAAGTTCTGTGCTAAGACGAAAAACACCAAACCATAGACAAATAAATGGCGTGAACATACCATACTGATGTGCAACAACACCGCATTGAGAGCGAGTAGAAAAATAGGAAAGAAATGCAGCGACAAATTGAGCATTCACGAGGCAGAAGGACCGGATAATGGCGAAGACCAACAAAGGAACGATACTGACTAAGAAATGGTCTTGCTTCTCCAAGAAAGTCTTGCTAAGAGCTTTTCCATCCAGTTAAGAAGCATGTATGGGTCTTCTTCCAAAGAGCAGAATCTGTTATTGAAGGGTAACATACTAAACCGTAGCTACTACAACAATCCCGCGAGTTAGAAAACAGTCAACAGCGGTACCCTTCGATAGACTGAAATAAAAGTCTGGGTTATACATAAACTGTTGACTCTTCTGCAACAATAAGCATGTATACGTAAAAACGAGAATTTGTCATTACTTACTTTTCTACAGGTCCAGTGGGTGTTTTATAAGGAGCTATCCATTAGTGAAGTACGAAGTGGAAGAGAAACATCAGTGAGTACGTAACCAGCTGCAGCTTCCCTGATTGTTGGCCAAAGACATCTGATACAACAGACGTGAAAGTAAGCAGCCCATAAAGTTGAGCAACAATATGCAAAGTAATATCTCACTAAAGTGGCGAAGTTTAAGAATAGTTTCCAATAGTGAACTCAGCAAGTTACATCAACCCAATGAGTGACACAAAATTTAGTTGATGGGTCTTGTGCTAATTGAACATCTCGATCAAACAAGAAAAGAACTTTCAATGAGCTAAATAATGATATAATTGTCACAAAGTTATAGTAAAACCATTAGAAACACAAGTATCAACTATCAAGTAAGCCCAATAATAAAAGTTGATCAGGTTAAACACTAATCGGCCAAAATAACGAATTAAGGCATGAGACAGAGAGCAAAAAATGCCTGCTAAACAGTTTATGCCTTAAATGAGCAATGGTAGAATTTGTCAGTGACATTCTCGTCTCACAGCTTCAATGTAGCTATTAGGAGAAAAATGGGCCGAATCCAATCCCCTAACAAGCCAGGCAATACTTCCAACAACAGCCGAAATGATAAGAAGGCTGGCAAGAACACAGCAGGAATCTTCAGAGTCATACAAGCTCTTTGTGTGCGCATAAAGGCCAAAAAGAATAGACACTCCATTAATTAAGAGTACTAAACCATTCGTGATAATAACAACCTACACAAGGGTGTATACTAATGTTCTGAAAGAAGGTAATGAAAGAATACAAACTTACTACGCAGTGACAAGTAAAAAAAATGAGCAGGCCAAAGTGCCATAATCACACGAGAACTTTGATACGAAATTACGCGCACAAAGTTGACTGATAATCAAAGTGCAGATGAATACAGAAGATTAGATAGCAGTTCAATATTTCAGTGTTTTCCCCGAGTCATCATCTAATGTTACCTGACTATACCTTGACACCTGTAGTAATGAATGTAAAGGACAGTAAGTCATTAAACTAAGTATACATAAGAATACTAGCTTGTGATCGGATGGTTATATTCAAGAGTAGAAAAAATAGAAGTCGACCAGATCGTTCATATAAATGCAAAAGCGGAATGTGACGTGTATAAAATGGTGAGTTATGTGACAGCAAACTTTACAGTAGTACATGTTATTCGCAAAGGTTTCGAATTCGGAGCTCAAGTGGCAAATAAAGTAAGTTTTACAGTTAAGTTTGAGACAGATCGTGTCACTATACATGTGGTTATCGTAGAAATGAGAAATCTATTCAACATAAGCTGACAGACCAGCTTTTGCTCAAATATTCACAATAATGAGCAGACTATCAAAACCCTCCAATTTTATGAAACAGCAGTAAGTTTTTCTACAGCACAGCATATTTGCTTGAGGGTGGTATGTGGAGTGGCACTACTGCCTGGAATCAGAAATACATCATTTGCAAAGCGGATTTTATAGTTATCTGCATGCTAAGTTGCCTAAAATACTGTAGAATCATGAATGTTAAGGAAAAGGATTTGGTTAGTGTTCGCGTTAAGTTTATAACGTTGGTAGTGTTATTCTTAAAAAACTCCATCAGAGAAAAAAGCTACATAGATTCAATTCAGATCAGCGAAAAATTCAACACGAACTTTCAAACCACTTAACAAACCTTTAGATGTTGAAGACACTTATGATGGTAAGAGGCAACCTCAAATATATACCAAATAGAGTCAGCATTCAAAAAGCGAGAACATAATAAGGTTACATCCTAATAGAACTTTAAAAGGCAAGAACTTCTTATGTTTAAACTAGTAAAAAGAACATAGATGGAGGAAAGAATTAATTACGATATTTTCTTCAATTGAATACAAAGAGAAAGGAGAAGCTAAAAGCATAAGTATATTAACAGTTAAAAGATAATAGATATAATCCTTTGATAATGCCCAAAACAGAGCAAAGAAGAAGCGGCAAAACAATTTGGAGAGTATCCAATATTTGCAATAAGCCTCCGGGATATCATTAATATTTCTCCAACTTCAATAAATTGAACTCAAATTTTTGGAAAAACTGCTACATTTTACAACAATTAATTGATTAAAACTTTAGAATAAAATATTACAAAACTTCTCTAATTAGACGTTGGAGGTGGGTGACTTGCAATGCCTAAAAACATTTGTGTATGAAATCTTTTACTTTATTCTATTTGATTGATATATTTTTTCTTATGGTTATATTTTTTGTGATGGGGTTAACGTGTAAGGTTTGTTCATACGATCCTATGGAAAGTGAAGTAGATTTTTGTGGGGCGGTTGAAGAACATAGGCATGATAAGAAGGTGCCACATATCACAACCAACCAAATTTTATCTGTTACATGTTGCTTTCTTCTCCATCCAGGGTATTGATCGAAATCCTTCACGTTGTGTTTGACCGAAATTCGGTCAATAAGTGAATATCGTATGACTTTTTATTCAATGTATTCTTTAAAACAAACGAGTGTAATTACTAATATAGCTAATCTTTAGATGATCTAATTGTTTATTTTTTATTAATAGACATTTTTTCGTAGTAATGAAGCCAGTGTGAATATATTTGATTAGAAGTACTATATAATTAATTTTGCATTTTATAAGACACACTTATACTCGCAATTAGTAATTAAGGTAGGGTATTAGAAGCTACTTGGCCGTGACTAGACTACATAGAGTATAGAAATAAAGAACACAATTTGCAATCTTCCCAATACATGCTCGTTATAATATTGTAAGGTCTTCAACTTCAATCAATCAGAGAACAGCTCTTAAATTTGAATCGAATATATCATTCACACCACTACCCGCTTAGTGGCGTTTCAACGGCCAAAAAAATAAAATATATTCATATTTGTACAAGTAGAGTAATCCGAAAATAGTTGAACAGTGCCAGGTGGATAAAAAAAATGGGCAATTGCTAACATAGTGATAAATATCTTCAGGATCTTTAAAATTCATCATCTTTTACAAACAGAGCAATGAAAGAGAAATGGCATGCCAGTTTAACATTACAACATGGGACAGCAGAAGTGCAAAGTCAGGATAATTAAGAATAAAAGTTTAGATGGAATTTTTCTATTTAAAAAAAAAAATCTAAATCAGGACATCCTCATCCTTTTTCATTACAACAATAGACGAAAGCTCTAATGAATATGTAGGCTCATGTGGAAAGATTTCGGTACCGGAAGCGAATATAAGTTTTCATTTATCTTGACAGAAACTCCGACAATAAGTAAAAAGAGGCACAAAACCAGAAACCGAAGAAAAAAAAAGTCATCTTCATCAGCAGCTGAATGATGAACTCTTGATAATTCTTGATTCAAGTCGTGAGCAAGTGCATATATGCTCATTTGCTAACTTGCAGCACCATCTAATGGCAAATGGATACACAATATGCATAAATTTTCTAAGGATGCATTAGACTGTCTGCATTTTAAGAGAACTAAAGCTCTCTACGTAAGATTTAATATGAAACTACTTATAGGCCCCGACATGGGTTTTAAATTCCTCTTATTTTTCGGTTTTTTGGTGTGTTACGAAATTAGCTTGCCAGTGATATTTTCGAGTATAACACACATTCCGTTATTTCTTAGGCTTCTGACATCACATATATGATCAATCAACAACTGTTACCCATGTCGAAGGCCACCATAATCTTTACATACCCACAAAGAAAGTTTCCCGGACCAATACCCATGGAATACTGAAACGAGTCACACCATGCGCGAGGTTAAATTCACTAATGTTGGGCTCAAGCAAGGTTTCAGGAAGCGTCATGTGACTAAATGCCTCAGTCTTCACATCAAATCCCACAACTAACTTGTTAAAGCCAACCAATGAATGACCCGTTAATAAGCTTGTCTGTTATCAAGCACAGGGACAAGGCAGCGCCTTTTATTCCAAAATGTGTGCTAATGAAAAACTGCAACTGAGCCTCAACTTGACAGGATTCAAAATCGATTCTTACGATATCAATCCTAATAACCTTGAAATCGTTGTTAAAAAGTCATAACAAAACCAAGAATTGATCGGCCCAAGTCATTTAAGTCACAACTTAATTTGAGTTTGGGAACGGCGATAAATCTCTCTAATAACAGGATTCCATATTACCACTTTATCCTTTACTTTCACAGCATCATCTGATAAGGCATATTAGACCATTTACACAACCCACCATCCTAAAAAAGCATTACACAGACTCACAAATGAGAATCAATGTTAGAATCTCATCAAATGCTCATTATCATAGCATAATTTATATGTGACCTTTTTGTTTGCCTGACTAACATTTCACAAAGACACGGTGGTTTTTGGCTGTGTCATTGTGACTTACATGGGCACAATGAACTCTAGAACTCGTTATAACGTGTTCCAATACCTAGAAACACACCTGAATTGAGCAAAGACTTGGCGGGTAACCTTCGTAGATATTCTCCATAAATCTTCATGTAAAACCCTTTGCCATTAATCTTCAATTGCAGCTTCTATGAGACGGCTGGAACAACATCATATTAGTAAGTGTAAGACACTAAAATGAGTAGAATCAAAATGACCGAATACAGCCGTACAGGAAGATATTATTCAAATACTTAATGCGAGTTGTAGACTACCAACAAAGCTAAATTTTCATATGGAATCTGTGCTAAACTTTACAATCTCTTGATGACTTTTTCATGCTAAACAAAACAAGCACTAGAGCAATACTTCAGATATCATAAATACCATTATCATAGTTTGCTACTTCAGAGACAGTGGAAAAACAGTTTTGACCTAACTTGCATATGTTTTTCATCTTAATAGGAGAAAAAAAAACCATCCAATTATCATTAAAAGCTAAACAAAGGTCAATGGTTACAAATTACATCCTCGTATTGGACACCCTTCTGCCCATAATCTAGTAGAATTCTAAATGTACAAATACCGACACTTTGACAGTTGACAAGGGTATTAGGACACTTGACACTTTATTTGGGCTAAAATCATGGAAATTTTCATAATCTGCCGAGGTTGACACTTGGACACATACCCATGTCCGTAACTAGTATCCGAGCCTGAGTAACATAGCTAAATCAAGAACTTCTAATTACACCTAACCATAGATTGTCTCACTTTGAGATTGTACTAGGAAAATAATCATTCACCAAAACAATGTCCTCGATTGCATTAATGCATGATTTCCACCTTGAACCGAAGTACAGCTTTGCTTCCACAACATTTCCACTCTTTCCTTTTTATCTAATGCAGATCATATGCAACGCCCATATAGGAATAGTGACTCGAACAATATAAAATTCTCTAGCACAATACATTGCAATCTACCAAACTGATTTTAAAATCTAGCTTGGAGAGAATGAGAGAATGTCACTACCTTTTTCAGTTTTTCTTCTTTTTACTTACATTATGACCCCAAAAAAATGCGAAAGCTTCTCGATTATTTTTTTTATTTACACGGTTCAAGTAAAAAAGGTAGAGGGATGATCATTTTTTACCAAACGAAATGTTACAAACTAATTAAATCTCCAGAGAAGCGCTTACTCCTAGCTGTGTTAGAACTAGAGGAATCAATTTAGAGGCAACCTTATCTTATTTAAAGCAAATTGTAATTTTTTAAAGCATGACACCATCCTTCCCCAATTAAAGAAGTGGAGACAAAAAAGTGATCATTGGAGAGTTCAATGCCTATCCTATAAGAATAAGAAAATCATTTCTATGTCCTTAAATTTAAAGCACAAACACCATCCACTTCTAAGACAAAGAAGCTGAACAACATTTAAAGTAATCATTTACGACGAATGCCTAATTTCAATGAGCAACTGAAAATCTTTGAAAGAAGTTTATGCAACTTTTAGGAAAAATTTTCTAACACTCATATCTTACTTGTCTAAAAGTTCCAAATTTTCACTAAGCTTTCATCAAGCATCTACAACTTAAGGTGCTAGGGCTGCCAGGGAATCCAGTGGATTAGACAAAAAATTGTCAATCCAATGCATTTTGGATAAATAAAGAAATATTTTATATACAATTTGCTCATTTATCTTTTTTTTAACAAATGCCATTGAATTTCCAAATTTGTTCAATCCACTAGATGACTAGGAATTTTCCACTTTTGCTTCCCCTTATCAAACCCTCAACTTATTTGACCAGACATTAATGATTTTCTTTATTTATTTTTTGTGTTACATTGACCTTATTGGACTTTAGAAATAACTCATCTAAAGTTGTTAGACTTAAAACTTCCCTTGAATAGGACAATTATCCACATTTACATAAAGAATGGTGCATATTGCAGCTTCGTCAAAAGGCACCATTACTTGTTAGTTGTTACAAATACTCCTTTAAAACATCTACTCTGTTAAAGGGTCCAAAAATCAAAGTGAAATTGACACACACCAAAAAATCAACAAAAAAAAAAACATAAATAACCTCGATGCAAATAAAAGTATAATATCCCACTCATTCAAAGTCATAAGCAATTCATTACCAACTAACCTGTTTCTTCAAATCAAATAAAATTCAACATCAAAAGCATGTAGTGTTAACTTAAGCAATATCATAAACTGCATAATCAAAGACTTAAACTTAGAAATCAAACATTAATTTATGATACAATAGTCGACAATAAGATTAAACAAAGAAAGAAGACAATGAAGGTAAGAAGAGTAAACCTGAATTGAAGAACAATTTGGAGCAGTTGACAGCAGCAGAAGAAGGAGAGAGAAGAATGTTGAAAGGAAAGTTGTTGATAGTTTTAGGCTTTTAGCTTAGCCACGAAGTATCTTTATGAAAACAAAAGTCGTTAAGTAATACTGCAAAATTACGACAATGGGAACATAGTCAACATTATCTCTTTGTAACAAAAATTAAGACAAGTCTCTTGTTTTTGTTTTGGGGTATCACCGCTCCAACGTTGATTCGATTTGGACTCAATATTACGAGGGACATTGCTACATTTACGATTTACCTCACGTCCCAATTGTGTTGTAGGTAGAGGTGATTATTCTAAACGATCTGGTCGAAGTTCCACAAAAAGGTGAAAGTTTTGGACCTTTTGGCATTAAAAAAACACTTTTAGTTTAGAATTTGACCCGTACAAAGAAAAAACACAATGGCGCAAAATATGTATGTGAGCGACATTGACTATAACTTTTTATGTATAAGTCCGACTCGATCTGTCATATAAATGTATAAATATATATTAAGGTATCAAACGATTATTCATAACAAGTGTATTCTGATCACCATTACACAGATAAATATTGACTAATCGTCAAATTGGTAAGTTCCCTTTGTTAAGTAGTAAAGGCGTTGCTTATTTTGCGTCCTAATCAAGGAATTGTCAATGGGGACCCACCCATTTGTTGTCCCAACAAATAAGTGCAAACTCTAGTTAATAGTTATGACTCAATCACTGACTACTAGTATTACACTACTACTTTGGATATGGTTGGTTGGTTGGTTGGTTTGACTTCTTTGTCGTATACATGCTCATTGTTTCATGGCTGGCCGACATAAAAGGCCAGTTTAACGTCACTCTACTTGAGTTTAACCCGCCTAACAAAACAGTTAGAAGTTAGAACTACTCCGTTAAGATATTCCTCTAAATGGTGCTCACCAATTTTGCGAATTAATAGTAAACTTGAGAGTTTAAAATCTCACATATAAAATGAATTTAATGTATATGGGTATAACTCAAACCAAAATCACCTCAATCCCCTCAACGGCCCTCCCAGCAACACACCCTCATATGTCCTCCCAGCCACAACCACCTCCTCTACACTCCCTAGTGAAACCACTTACACTGTTCAAATCGCACGTACCACAGCTACTTCCACAAATGTTACAGCCACTCAATGATACACCTCCCCACCAACAACCACTCAACCGTCATCCCTAGCCACGCCCACTAGCATAGGGAGACGTTTGAGGTGGCCGGATGAGTTTTTGTTGAGTTTCAACCATATACTAAACTCATGTCTATATGTGGAATTTTAAACTCTCATGTCTACGACAAAGATTTTGCAAAAATTGTGAGTACATGGGAATTCCCTTTTTAAAAAAAATTTGCGAGACACACAACTTTAAACGTTTATACTCGATTATATAAAAAAAAATACATATTAAAAAGTTCTCGTTGAAACGAAGCAAACAAGTTCCGACGTGATTATGTTTTAATATGTATATATAGATAAAATAAGGCCAAATTTACAAATTAAACAGTACCAATTTAGCAAATGTACCATTAAAGTGAATTGGTATAAGTATAGATATTTCAAGGATAACATTAAAATTTCAACACATGCATAACTAGAAAAATGTACATTACACAACGATCAAATGTAAAAGTTGCTCATTTTAACTCAAACTAGCCTTTTGGCTCCTGCGTAATACACTAGCTTTGATTTATATTCCTCTAAAATCAAGAAGTTTTGGATATTCAAGTTTTATTATACTCAAAAATGAAGATAATATTCTAAATTTCTAAAAATATTCAATATGTAAGAAAAATCTATTATGTAGGGACATGTTTAATTTATGTTATTGAGTACATCGTAATATTCAATCATTATAATTTCTTGATTAATTTATGTAGGTTCAACATGTGACTATCTTGACATACTCCACCTCAATGAATCAGAACTGCTCAAAATATATATTAGTTGGCTTTTGTTACGTTTGACTTTATGTGTATACGAAGACATCTTTGATCGAAGTCTAGCAGTTTGGTGATCAACACAAGCGCCAAAAAAGTAGAGATCTAGAGATGACTCATTGATATCAGCCCCTAGAAGGCCGCCCTAAGGAGTATGGTTCAAAGGAAAGAAAAAAAATTCACAATCTGTAGGAAGAGCGCCAAATAACTGAAGTATTGAGTAAACATCAATACCTTCCCCGATATTCTCCCATGAAATACTAAAATAGAGGATC
>SNQN01004191.1:33364-53852 GCA_008642245.1 Bassia scoparia
AGAGGTCAAGAGAACAACAACAATTGCATTTCTTCTTCGCATTTTACTGCTTTCCTTAGTTACATTGTACTTGACTTATTAGCCAAGTTTAGTTTGGAATTGTTTAGTCTTAGCGTAGCCTACCATGTATCTTTAGTCGGATACTTTCTTTTTCAATTGTGTAATCATGGAAATTATCACTCTTCTTCGTATTATAGTGGTAATCTRACTCTATTGTTACTTTAAATAGAAAGTTTTTGCATCTTTTATCAAATCATGTTTGTCCTAGACATCAGTTGCATCCCACATTTTATTTAATTCCCCAARTTAACTACCTTCTATTATCCTTTGTCTACTTTCCTATGAGCCTATACAGTGAGGTTATCCATTATAACTAGGAACTAGAGGGGCAACCTCTTGACGAACCAAAAATAATATTGAATTTTTGGACTTGTTGGTGAAGTGCAAAATCACCTCAACAGAATCGAATGAAGTTGTTTTTCATATCATTAGCACTAAACGTTAACGAAATAACAACATAATAACGAGAATTTCAATTTAATAAAAACCAATTTAAAGGGATTTCTACTACTCAAAGTACTCTCTCGCCTTTCCAAAAAAAATCAAAGGAATTTTTGTTTCATTTTAGTTATTTGAATTAAAATGAATAATTTTTTAACACTGGTTGTATAATAAAATTTGCCATAAGTCTTTTGCTTTGAAACTTACCAAAGTTGTTGTAACAAAGGCTTAAGAGTTGTTCCACGCCCAAAGTGGTTCTACACACTTAAGAATGAAAATACTTAGCTCACTTATAACTAAGGCATAAGAGTTGTTCCGCCCAAAGTTGATGTATTTTAATTTATGTTTACATCAATGTATATTGTGTTTACACCAAACTGACTACAGAATATYTGTATTTAGAAAAAGAAAATTTAAAAGATTATACACACTTAAGAATGTATCACAATGTACATTATAAAATAGGAGATAATATTCATTTTCCATTCACAAATGTCTACGTGCAATTTAAAAGCTTTCATAAGAAACATTAAAATAAATAAATGAACAAATGGTGGCGTTACGTTTACAAATGTTCACCTCTAAATTAGAAATGTTTACATGCACTATGAATTCTTTTTCATTATGTTACAATACGAAATGTTCACATTACGGAACAGAGTGAGTAGCATAATTCTACAAGGATTTTTTTTGTCAAAACTAACCTTTTAAAACAAAAAAAAAATTGCGAAAACAAAACCTTTTAAAACGATAGTTGTGAAAACAAACTAAAAACGAAAAAACTTTGTAATAAGAAACCCGATGACGTCATCAGTGGGTTTGACCCTATTTTCCCCTTTGACTCACTATTCCCCCCCCCCCCCCCCCCCCTCTTCTTATCTCCACCCACCTTTCTCCTAATTTCCCTCTCATATTTCTTCTCTCTCCTCTCAACAAYCCCATCCATCAGCACCGTCCACCAACCGYCRCTGCCAACACCATGCACCACCATCATTTTTCGCGCGYCACCACCATTGCAGGTCCCTTCTCTCTCTCCTCTCATTTCCATCCTCACCGGCATGYCGCGCATCAATCACCACCACCACCCTTGCAGCACTTGTGGATTCCCTTATTTATCTCTTTYTCCTCCTTTCATTTTTTTTCGATTCTCTTCTCTCTCTTCCTCATTCACACTCTCCTCACTCACATCTCCTACTCAATCCCACAAAACACTCACAAATCCACTCAATTTTCTCACGAAATCACCTAATTCTTCACTTTCAACTTYAAATTTGTGTTTTTAACYCAAAAATTCTGGATTTTGGGCAAGATTTAGGATCGAAAATTAGGGTTTAATTGGGAAGAAAATTTGGGGATTTTGTGGGTTTACTTGGRCAATTTTCTGGGTTTGTGTGTTTCAAAAGTTTGGGCAATTTTTTGGGTTTAATATGGTCGAAAATTCTGAGTTTTTAGGTTGAAGAAAAAGATATGGAGTAGGATAGAATGAGAAAGAAGATAGGTTGAAGAAGAAAGGGGAACCGATTTGGAGGGGAACGGAAAAAGGAAAAAAGGTAGAGTAGGATCTTTGAGGGGTAGGGTTTTTTGGGTTGGCAGTCAGTGGAGAGAGAAAGGGTAGGGGAGGAGAGAGAAAGTGGATCGGGCTTGGTGTGGTTGTGGTGCGGTGGTGACGATGCTGGTGAAGGGTTGTTTGAGAGAGAAGAAGAAGTAAAAGATGGGTGGAGATAGAAAGGGAGGGGGCAATTAGTGAGTCAAAGAAAAATGGTCAAATCACTGATGATGTTATTGGATTTTTTATTACAATTTTTTTTTTTTTTGTTTGTTTCACAACAATCATTTAAAAATGATTGTTTTCGAATTTTTTTTTGTTTAAAAGGTTTGTTTTGACAAAAAACTCATTCTACAATAATTGTTAAATGAGGATTAATGGCAGCATAACATTAGTTAGAGACTAGGACTACGACAGCTTGGATGCCTGTGAATTTGAAGCTGTCACAAATTCACAACAACTGTTGAAAATGTTGTTTCGTCCGTATTATCAGTTGTCCGGATGAGATATGACAGTCGTGATGATGATAATGATATGAGTTCCCCACAGTTAGATTAGAGAACGTTGGAACCATGTAGCTATTTGGTTTTAATATTAGTAAAGAGAGAAGAGAAAAGAAAAAGAAAGAAGAGAAAGGAAGGGAAAGAAGAGAAATAAGCTATTTTTATCATGTTTGTTCAAATAGAGAAATGAAAAGAATCCAACTTCATTTTCTTAGTGTTGTTAGATTAATAATTGAAGGGAAAGAAATAAAATTAAGTTTATTTCTCTTTCTCCAAATTCCCCAATTTTGGAGGTAAGAAAAGAAAGAACTGTAAAGAAACTTTCTAGTTAATTCCTCGCTGTTCCTTTCTTTTCCTCCTTTTATTTTAACCAATGACAGAAAGGTTATTTCTTCACTTCCCTTCCTTTCCTACCATTTCTTCTCTACCAAACAAGTTACTGGGAGAAAACGAATGTAGCTCAAGTGTGTGAGAGAAGACGAGACATCCATGTACATTATGAGCACATTGAGCTCAACACATCCCAGATGGAGTTAGCGCTAATGTTCTTTTCTATTCATGCTTAATTGATTGGACCGAGATATAGAGAGAACTTTAGTATGTTTATAGCCCTAATCACCAAACTTTGACAGGCTATCCAAAAAAATCAAAACACGATACGTGTAAAATCTTCTTATCATTTGTCTAGCTATCTCACAGTCCTTCATTCTATAATCTTACCACTCCATCGAAAGGGAATCCAACAAAAAAATTACTTCAATAAGTTATGACTACATCAAAACAGAAAAATTCAGAGAAAAAATTCAGATCAGATCAAATTAAATTTAAAAAGTTCAAACRAACTAAATATAACCGTAGTTTGTTAGTTGTTGGTAGGTAGTGGGTACTACTCACAAGTTATAACGGTATATTAATGTGAATTCAAGAGATTCACAATCCCAAATTTGACAATTAATTTGACAACTAATGATTGTTTCTCAACAAATAAGCCAATTAACACGAGTTGCACGTGGCTATCAACTGGACTGATTATTACCTGAAGGAGGAAAGTCATCACAAGCTGCACATGCTTATTAATCCCAACTTCCCCCATTCACATGCCTGAATCACACCTTGATATGCTTGCCTGCCACATGCCATAATAACTTCTTCTCAACTGCAACTGGTAAAACATAGCAGCTCTAACCCTAGGTTGCACCGAGTCGAGGACCGGTCAAAAACAAATACAGCTATGGGGATGACTCTCAATTCAGATATGAAAAATACATTCATACATACTTACATTACAACATTTCCATCTGYTACACCAATCAAACCCAAAGCARTCTGGAGATATAATCAGGTGACAGYGATCATCAAATGTAGATTGCCGAAAAACAACTGAACAAATGTGTACATGATGGAGGTTCTCCTATGTTATAAGCCTAACTAATAATTCCTACCCTAATCCGCAAGAGGTGTCCTACTCAATAGCTATACAACATGCAATTCCGAATTTCTGATAATACAACACTAGGGATTACAAGAAATATGTTCAATATATTAGAATGTACACAGTACACATGATATGAGCCACGAAGAATTTCTGCGCCTACTAGCAATCAGAGATATATATATTACTCCGTATTATATACAGAAACACCTCACAAGTCCTCGGTCAAGATTCGCATGACGTGCCACCTTGAGCTAACAAAGCTCAAGACAGTAGTTTTACTTTTCCATAATATATTCCTGTAAGCAAAACGGTAGATGAGCAAAAGAGAAAACACTATATAACRTTCATGGACTGAATTATAGTGAAACACCATAGATTCATAGCTTGATAAACAAGTGCGAAAATCTAGTGAAGCTTGAGAAATGGAAGGGAAAGTGTGAGATTTGCAAGGAAATCCAAAGCTGATAATAGAAAAAAGCATTGGGAAGATTAGCGTTACCTTCTGCCCTCCAGATGCATGATCTGACAGGGACACTCTTAATTAGACTCCAGGCTGCGCACCCAAATGATTTAGCTAACCACTTCCAAGGAATTGCCAAGCAGTCATCTTGATTTAAAGAAGCAAGCTACTGCTGAATAAAGCTGCTCTTCTTCGAAAGGCTTGGACACATAACCATCCATGCCACACTTCATGCACTCTTCATTGGTGGCTTGTATTACATCCGCTGTCATTGCCAATATTGGAGTGTGCCAACAAGTAATATTAGGAAATGACTCTGGTAAAACTTCTCCAGAACCAAGTCTCCCATTGAGCTCCGTTTCTTTTTGACGAATTTGACGTGTAGCTTCAAACCTAGAGAGAAGACAAGCAGAAAAATAGATGATAATTAAATAAAATCCTAAACCTTGCATATGAGCTGGTTCAAAAATGGATTAACAGATTTTGTGAATGCAACAAGGTAAGGAAGAATACCCATCCATCTCAGGCATTTGAAGATCCATGAAGCAAGCATCAATGTTATGTGGTGGGTGAAGCTTCTTCACAGCAGCTTTTCCGCTGTCAACACAGGTTACAATAGCTCCATATTTCTTTAGAGCTCCTTCTGCCACTTTCCGGTTGACAGCATTGTCATCAACTACCAATATTTGTTTTCCTTTGAGTAAACTTCCCAGGGTGGCAGGTTTCACTCTATTGAATTGCCTTTTCCTCCCATTTGAAAAGGCTTCTTGGAAACATGCAGTTAAGACACTCAATCTTAGAGGCTTCAAAAGTATATCATCAACAAAGTGGGATGATTTTAGTTCACTGCGCTCAGGAGGACTTATGGAAGTGGCCAACAAAAAAATCTTCGGCACTCTATCTGTCCCACTTTTCGACATTGCATCCATAAGCATGCGGCGCATCTCAATAACAGCCTCCTTTTCCCATACCTCTCGGTCAATTAGAACCATGGCTAGTTGTGATGAAGAACTGCATAAAAAAATGAATTAACAGGAATCAATTAAGAACATCTTCTAGTCATAKTATGATCATTGGACAGACTTCTTAGGATTTGACTATATARAATTGACATAGTTCCTAAAAATTCTTCGTGGTTAAAGAGTGAGAGTATACCTTGTATTTAAATTGTTAGAAACAAATGAAAAGGCAGAAGGGAGATTAGAAACTATGTCAGCAGATATCCCAAGTCTCTGAAGATGGTATCGCGTAACCTCAGCTCGAACGCTTCTTTTCTCAATAACCAAAGCTCTCAATCCCTTCAAGTCTGATATAGATGTATCATGGGTGGACCATCTTGAGTCTTGGGGGTCTAATTTTCCTCTCATAAGAAGAGCAGTAAAAGAAAAGGTGCTTCCTTTGTCACGCTCACTTACAAATCCAATTTCTCCTCCCATAAGGTCTACTAAACACTTGCTTATACTCAAACCTATTCCAGTTCCTCCATAGTTCCTCGAAGTGGAGCTGTCAGCCTGCATAAAAGGTGTAAATATGCGGCCTTGTGCATCTCGTGGAATTCCTTCTCCCGTGTCCTCCACTGTCACTAGTAGTTTGATCACTTCAGATGTCTCAGGGGTTTCTTTAACCCCCAACTGCTTAAAGTTAGCCCAGCTTTTGCATCTATCAACGATTTGAAAGCCACTTAAAGTATTATTTTCAGACCCATCTTTCAATGAATTAAGTCCTTGTCGCAACACTTCATCCATCATGTGGGACGGCAACCTCACTTCATCAGCTAAATGTACAGATACAAAGATATGCCCCTTGTCATTCGTAAACTGCAGGCACAAGAAAGTTTATTAATAAGAGAAAAAAAAAATAAGCACTTCATTCCTTTCAGAAGAAGGTGAGTTAATATCATCCACATAATTAGTGTCACACCAGAGACATTGTTCAACTGAAAATATTTGTCAATCGTTTAGAGAACCGGTAGTCAGAGCTCAGAGGTATAAGATCATTTAGAGAACCAGTAAAAAAACATTAAACMCACTCAAGTGGATTATTAAGAAGCAGAACGAATGATTTTTAGCAAGATCATTYKWAACTATAAATCTCCATCTTCACATACTGGACAATGTGTTTTACATTTTGCCTTTGCCCATATAGCCTCAAAAAAATCCAGTTGCACACAAGAATCTACTTTCTAAAGATAATACACCGTATACCGGTTTCTAAGGAGTAATTCACAAACAAGACTCTATTAAAAAAATGCTTCTGGAATTCTCATCTCACCACTCAAACCATCTGTATCCTCTACTATCCTATCAAGTGCTCACCCTGTCAAGTGTCAACCACGCTTATGAAGGGGTCTTTTTTAGACTCTTTTTCAGTCTCTAATTGGCTTTGAATTCAATCACTATAAGCCAACAATGATCTATCCGCAAAATTCCTGAATCTCAACTGACATTCAAATTACTTTCTCTGCATTTCACATTAAAATACAAGTATCTACTTCCCTGCTATTATATTCAAATTGTTGAAAAGATACAAAGTTTTACAGATATAAAGTCCACACAGGGTGAACATTAGTATTCTCAGGATCTCATATTCTCATCTCTCAAAAATACAGGAAAGTTTCATGGAACAGAAACAACAACCACCCTAACAATTTCAGACTTAAAACATGACGTAGAAATCAAGGATGCAGAATGCTTCATTACATTTCTTGAAATAGCATACATGTCAAWTTAAATTGACATCAGCTGCAGTAAGAATCTATTGACATTCTCACATAACTTCCAAAAACCAAATTCAGTTCTCAAACTCGGCAAGGCAAACATCCAAGCGTAACAGGAAATTCATCTAACAGAACAGAAACAATGATTTCAGCAATAAGTCTAGCAAACTAACCTTCACCGAGTTACCAACAAGATTGGTAATTATCTGCCGGAATCTCCCAGGATCTCCAACCACAAGTTCAGGTACCTTATTGGATACATATACAGCCAACTGCAAATTTTTAACAAGGAAAAATTAGCACTCGTTTTAGCACAAAGAACTGGAAAGAAAATAACATCCACAACATAGTATCACTGATCATACTTCAATTTCTTTTTCCCGRGACTTTCCCGAGAATAGTGAGACAACATTGTCCAGAATAGATCGTAAATCAAATGGCACTGCTTCAAGCTCAAGCCTGCCTGATTCTATCTTGGCCTGATCAAGAACTTCATTAATAATAGAAATGAGATCCTTCCCACTGGCATGAGCTGTCTGGGCATAATCAAGCTGATCAGGATTCAGTTCAGTATCCATCAGCATCTGCAGCATACCTGAACACAAACCAAAATTCAAATTCCATATTGTACAACATCTACATAATAACAAAAAAGATACTCAAAAGGCAGTCAAATCCATTCTCACCTAATACTCCATTCATGGGAGTTCGTATTTCATGAGACACGGTAGCAAGAAACTACACACAGAGAGAAGGGAAAAAGGTCAAGGAGCGTAAATAATAAGTTGTGAATAGACAACAAATGGTTAACTATTAAGGTGGGAGAAAAAAGAAAGGAAAAGGCTGCTATTTTCTTAAATCTAAGAAATAAGGCGAAAGGTGAAACCCACCTGAGATTTTGCAACGTCTGCAGCTTCAGCACGAGCTTTTAGCTCTGTCATCTTTTGGCAGTCTTCCTCAACTGCGACAATTCTATTGATGGCTGCATGAAGAATGTGGCTTAAAAGCAAAGAAATCGTAAAGACTCCGCCTGCTGATAATATTGCCGTCCAAGGAGGAGATGGTCTATTTTTGAACCTATAACAATTTTTTTTTTAAAAAAAAGTTATTACAAATCTTATCTATAAYACATAAAACCAAAATTCTCTCTTTTTTCTCTCCTGTGGTTTTGAATGACATGTGAAATGTGTACACTACCTGCAATGCATCTCATGCTTTCGAGTAGGATCCCCAAAATCAAGACTGCTAACATGCAAAAAACCAGTATCTATAACATCAGTCCCGTACATGTTAATTGGTGCAGATGTATTTGTTGTATCGTAGACATTGACAACAATTGTTTGCTTGCTAGCAAGCTGCTGAAGAATTTTCTCCACCAGTGACCGGAGGTCATAAGATGCACCAAGGTATCTACAAAATTATGAAGCCTAGGTTCTCATATATATAAATATAATAAAAATACGGTTGCTACAAGATTCAATGAAAAGACTCTTTACCCCACAGTAGCTGCTATGCGTTGCTCTGGTGTGGCATCTGGTGGAAGCTGTCTGTTGTAGACAGCAAAAGTAAGTACCACTCCCAGGTGATTAGATTTGAGTAGCTTGAAAGGAGAAGTTAAGACGCCCTTTCCAGTTGCCCTGGCTCGCAAAATATTGTCACGATCTTCCTACAAATATCAGTAGCTGCCTTAGATACTAAAAGACCAAGAATCAAAGATGGAAATCATTGATGAGTCCTCAATGCTGATAATAGATATGTGCACAAACACACTTCATATGTAATAGATAAATGTCATTTATGCATCTCAAATCAGAGAGTTCTAGTGAGAGTTCCCAGACTAAAAGTGTTCGAAACTCCAACTGATTAGAAAGTCATCCTTTTCAACTTTAGAATATAGGTTCAAGTCCGATACCACCAGATAAGAAAAAATAATTAGAGCTAATAAGTGTAGCTATGTCTGGTTTCATACTAAAAATAACAAGTTCATATATCTTGTAATCGATAATACTATTGTTTTAAGTAAACACATCTAAATGGCTTCTTATAAGAAGCTAAAAAAGCTAGAGGTTCCGTCAAAAAAGAAGCTAGAGGTTAGACTTAATACAGCTACCAGAATTGATTGATTGATACACATCTTAATATTGATTGATCTCTTAAAGACTATGACCATAATTAACCAGCAACATTGCAAGTCAAACTTTCACCTTACCAAGGTGGTTTTAGGATGACAGTTCACCCACATATGGAGTTGCAGGTATAAAAACACAAATTTACAGTTACTTTGCATTGAATGAGGCCCAATGAGCTATTRCCAGAACAAGTGGAAATAAGGCAGAGTTCACTGTCCATTGAGGTATATCATGTCAGTCATAAATGGGGAACAACATATTGCCCAGTTGTTATTATCCTTTATCCTTTTTAACCAAATCCTTCCCATTCCAATTAAGTTGATTATATCAAACAAACCGTCAACCCCTAATTAAAATTAAAAGAAAACAAAGAATGCACCAAACAGTTTTCCTAGAAAAGCAAAGAAAATACACTTAAAAACAGTAGAGCAACACACCTTGCCTGACATCATGTCTATTGAGACAATATGAGCAACTGTCCTTTGACAAAATATAACGGGAGCATATTCATCTTGAATGGGAGCAGGATCCATTTTTGCAGGATCAAAATCCTGTACAAGGGTCTGATCCCCATGTTCCATTTTCTTAATAGTCCATCCCTGGCTCTTTTCAAATTGCTCCCTCTCCGAATGAGTGACTTTCAATGCATACGCTACACCACTAGTCAGTGGTCTCTCAAAAGCAGTTCTCTCAGTATATTCTTCAAATGTTTTCTGCAGATGAACACAAACATATATTACAAACCCCAGAAGGATGATGCTAGAGCTGCAGCAGTATTAATATGCTGCCATTGCTAGCTATTGTTGAAAACTTTAGAAGTGCTAAACATAAGCAATATAGTCTGCATAATGATTCCTCAATACATACACCTATCTTTAGCTCTTTGCCTTTTATATGCAAAACTCTAATTGGATATTCGAGATGCTGAACTTTCAGAAAAAATTAATTGGACATTGGCATTGCAACTCAAGAAAAATTAAATCCCAATAAACCATGCTACAACATAGGCATGAATAAAACATTTTTCAGATAATCTTGAAAAAAAATAGCCACTTTTATTCAAAATTAGAAACAAGCTAAGTTTAATTTTGAAACATAGCCCAAAGGCCCAAACTAAAAGAATGGTAACAACTAACAAGTATAGAGATTAGTCAAAGCTCCTAAAATATTAGAGGTTGGAACAATGTGAAAATCCATTTCACAGTGAGTGAGGGTGCATTTAATTGCTTGAGTGTTGTCTCAATACCATAGAAGAAATAAACAGCTTGAAAAGCACATCAAATTAAACACACCTGATCCAAAGCCGAAATATTTTTTCCATGGTGAAAAGTAGAAACTAGAATGGCCAAGGCATGGACATGATTCAAGCCTGCATTGAACTGATCCTGCAGCATTCTGGCTCGTTCGTCACACATATTGGACAGTGTTTCTTTTCTCCTTAGATTAATGTCTTGATTAAAATGGTAAAAGGTGCCAATTGACACAATTATCATAACTATGACAAATATTAGCAGGAGCTTCTTCTGCCACTTTGTAGCGGTTTTAGCAGGGCTCTGGATCTGCAATGGAAGCTTATGCTGCATTAGTTGCTGCTGCTGAAGCTGCTGTGGCTGGGGATTCAGTAGCTGGGGAGATGAGAACTGATTTTTCCTCCATACGCTAACACGAAAGCATGAGTTTGACAAACTCATCACCATCATCCCTAGAAGCATCCACCAGCAGATCCTTGTTGACCAAAAACAACTTGACTGCATAAAAGCCCCCTAAGCAAAACATTAACAACCCAGTATCAGTTTTGCTCCCGGACACTGCATACTTTTTACGATTTTGATAACACGGTACGAGCATAGAATTGAACTAATACAAAGGCTAGGATTACAATTAATGTACTAGATTACAAGTTATACAGTTTACTAACTACCTCAAAAGGTATTAGCACTACAAAAATCAAAAACTAAGTGTTCAAACCCCTTGTGACTAAGTTCTAGTTTTTGAATATAATCATCTCAACTTAATTTTTTAAATAATATCAAACAAATGAACAATCAAGCTTAACAGGCTAACAACAAGCTTCAGTAACAACAAACACCATTAATTTTTTAAAACCAGTATTACAGTTCATCGAGAACAACCCCACTTTCAGCTACAAAACTAACACTGTAATAATTAATGTGTTCTGAATTATAATTTTTTTTTTTAGAGGATGTGTTCTGAATAAAATTTCACATAGATTATAGCAGCAATTGATTTCCAAAAAAAATTATACAGACCAGCTACTCTAAATTTATAATAAGAAGAATTACCTGGTCAGAAAAGACAAGAATATTATACCAATTGCTCTTGAAATCACCAAAGAGCAAAGACTTGTTCTGTGACATATAAAACCAAGCAATCAAACCATACAAAAACCAACACAACACAGCAACAACAGCCACATGAAGCAACACTGTAATCTTTTCTTTCCACTTCCACACACCAGTAGATTCATGTATCTGATCCTTGACTTTTTTCATCTTCAATTGGGGACTATATTTGCCATTTGTACCMGAATGATTACAATTTAAAGCCATTTTAACCAAAGCTTTTTCTGCAACTGTTGAACAAGATTCTTGGCACTTTTGCAGCACAAACCATCCAAACCCAAAAAAAATTACCACAAAACCCACCTCAGATTTTTCAGCAACAAGATGATTTTTTTCTTCAGAATTGAGCAACCCAAGATCTGTTCTTTCTTCCTCTAATGTACTACTGCTTGCTCACTGATGCATAAAAACAAACATATGAGCACCATACTTGTTACAGTACTACTTACTGAAGAGCATGTTAATACCAAGAAAACCAATATTGAAAATTGAAAAACACCCAATTCTTTTCATGCAATTTCTAATAAAACCCATCAATGTGAAAGTACTGAGAAACTATAGTTTTTTCTTTCCAATGTACATTCTCTCTCCTATACTTCTTTCTTTCTCTGACAGTACTAAAAAAGAAGAAGCTTATTATTAAACAAAAAATTAAAACTTTCTTTATATTAAACAAACTCATATACTAGTAGAAAGCATGGAAAATTGGATAAGACCCACTTCAATTTCATGACAAAAAACCCAACTGGCACTGTGGAAATCAATCATTAACCCAAGAACAACAAGAAATCATATTTAAATTTTTTTTTTATTTTCCAAATTAAATTTAAAAGATAAATTAATTTTATTTTTTACAAAAATAAAAAAGTAGGGGCTTGGATTTTTGGGTTCTTTTTATAAAATTAATTACCTCTCTTTCCTTTTTTTGTTGAGAAATATTGAGATGTTCTTCAGCTGGTGGAGAAGCATTTGTGAGAAGATTGGGCACATTATTATCTCAATCATTCAAAGTGGGAAGCTATGTTATACCAAATCACTTCAAAGATTTCAGAATCAAAACCCACAAATTCTTTATTTATTTATATTTTTAAAAAAGAAACCAGGTTTAACTGTAATATAAGTCGTTTTTGTTTTTAGTTGTGATAAGTTAACTGGGATTCATTGTTGTGTTACAGAAATTAAAAGAGATTAAAACTTTTAATGCCAATTTCATAAAATTCATTTTCATTATAATACTCCATCCAAATATTAAAAAAAAAAATCAGAAAAATGATCTTTTAAGACTGATTGAAAGAGACTGCACCCTTTGCAGTGTTTGTTTTCAGTAGAGGGTGCGGAAGGTTTTTACTGAAAGTAAATATTGACAAAACAAAATAAACACAAAATTATTTGACAGTGTTCAGTACAAAAAATTTTTTTAAAAAAAAAAGAAATTAGTTGGTAATTTATTTGTCAATACAAAAGATTAAAAATTTAAATTACTGTATTGTGGAATAATTGGGGATTAAAAATTGACATAAAATAATATTAAAAATTAAAGAGTTGAGAAGATCTTCATGGATTTGCTTTGCCCCTATAAACCAGGGGGTGATGTCAGCACTCGTGACAATGTATGTCGGTTTTATGCTTTGTCCACAATCATATAAATAATTAAATTAAATAAATAATGCACCAAAAATAAATAATGGGCAAAAAAATGTCATTGATTTTTAGTTAATTTGATTAATTTAGGTAACTAACTAATCCTTTGAGTTAGTTTATTAATTGTTGGTGGTTCGCGCCTTAAAATATATGGTGGCCTAGTTTGACTGTTTTTAGTGTTTGGTAGGAGTTTAAAATCCTGGTTTTTTAAAAATGATTCACAACTTTTTTTTTTAATTAAAAACAGAGTTTCCAAGTTATGTTCTTTATTTTTGAGGTAAGTTAGGAATGGATGTTAGTGTTCTAAAAACTTCCTTAATATAAAGTCTGATTATTGTTCATGTGTGACCATCGGTATAGTACAGTTCAAAAATTGGATATATTGCCTTAACAAACACCAATTTTGGCATGGGGGCACACGATTTTTTGGTATGCTTACGTGGTTTATCGGAGTTTATATCGAACTACTTTTAAATTCAATTCGTATTGCACACTTAATTTATGGTAGGTGAATTTTCTAAYAAGAGTTTCTGCATAGTGAGGTTYGAACTCACAACCTAACCTCTCTTAAACGAAATCTTATTGTTTACAATTTGAGTGCATAAAATTTAAATTTGAGTGAGTGCTCGATATGCCTWGTAGCACCAATTTATATSTTGAGTGCAAAAGGTGAATACAAGTACTCGGAGTATATTATTTTAGTTATTACCCATGCATAAATTTAATTATCGATTGAATTACGTATTTAGACATCCATTTTTACTTGAATGCATGTAAATAATGCAATCACAAGTTTATGGAATAATGTTCCATAGAAACATATGGATATTAACAATCACTTTGTAAAATGACTGCTGGATATTATTCTATTTTCTTYGAATTTGAATATTTGATCTTCTCAAAAGTTTTCCAATTTATTTGATTCATTTTATTTCAACAAGTTAAGATGGACACACGATATCATAATGTGTGCAAATATACTCCGTTAGAAGATTTCTGTAATGATTCCCTACATTAATGTAAAGGATTAACTATTTAAAATAAAATAAATAGAATGTAATAAAAATTTGTATGCGAATACTGATTATCCATGATCAAAGGCAAACACGTCAAGATCTTAGAAAATAAGAACAAAGGAAAAAGAGATGAAAGGAATGAATGGCCAAGATGGAAGGACGGAAGAAGGAACGAATCACAACGCGACACTTGACATCATCTCAGTGAGCCAAAGGGAACACAAATCCCTATAAATACCCCAAAATGGAAGATGTGATGCATTGATCACAACCTTCTCTCTCCAATCATTAGCTCGACTTCCCAAAACCTCCAAAAAGGTAATAGGGGTGACAATCGAGTAGGCGACTATACTAGTAGGCGACATAACTCTATCTCTTTCTCTCTTTGCCTACTTACTTTCTTCTTTCATTTACCCCTTAGTCACTTACTAACTTGAGCGTCGGAGGGGAGATAATTAACCTTCTCAAGGTTACTCTCYTTTGTTTCAAGTGTACGGGCATTCTAGAGCGAGCTCATCCAAGCCTTGGGCGTCTTGGTAGCGTGGAGAGGAAACCTATCAAGACCCACATTATAAATTTACTTCTTTGTTTTAACACGTGCAATAACAGTTGTGGTCGTCTRTGGGGAGACRATTCAACATAACTGAGACTTCTAAGAAGGATGAGCCGGGAGCATCTAGCAAGTTTCCCAAGGGAAAGGGGACAACAAACTCAGGTGAACCCAAGATGATCAACAAGACTATARAGGTTGTTAAGCCACAAGAATTTCAGGTTCAACAACAAGCACGTTATGATGATATACCACAGTCTTCCACTCGAGTTCAACTTGAACAAAGAGAGGAAGCGGAGCTAGATTTAGATGAAGAGGAAAAAGATCCTGAACTTAAGTATGTATCCCAGGAACATCTTGAGCAAAATTTTGTAAGCAAGAAAACCCTCAAGGAGGAGGTTCAAAAAAACAACTTTGGGTGATTCGGCTAAAGGTGAGTCAACTACCTCCGACAGAATGCTCATGACTATGCCGATATGCCCCTCCTTGTTTCCCTTCAAGCCATCCATGTAATCCCCCGGAATTGAATTGAAGATGTCTTGGAACATCTTTTTTCTATCCTCGACTGAGAGCTTAGAACTGCTCCCCAACTTCGGGAACTCGTCATCGGTAGCTTCATCTTACTGAGCTYAGCTTGAAGAGTAGGGAWTTTTCRATCAATATACCTACTTAGATCAACTATGAAGTTGTCATCAGGTCTCAGTCGTTTGCGAGGCAGTGAGTGAACAACAAATGGGTTTGAAATGAGCAGAGGGGTCATATCGTCATCCAAGTTCAACTTAAWGAAGTCTAAATCGTCGATGTACCCAGTCTGGCCTTGACGCCGGGGAAATAACGCTCAAATTTGGCCAGAGGGTCCTCATGAATCGTCTCAGAATCATCTACATCGGTTACCGGGTTATCGACATGCACATCTATAAAAAAACAAATTTAGAAAAAATCCTATAAGAATTGAAAGAAAGTCGGTCATAACCACAAGCTTACTTTCAGATCCGGGAATGAAACGTGATTTTTTTGGAAGAATGAAACGTTTGAGTCTTATTTGCCCTCTTAGAGGGAGTCACCTTGGCAACGTGATAGTAGCCTCTTCTAGACCTCACAAAGGTCTCAGGSTGTTTGCTGGCATCCTTGTTGGATGCCGGAGTTTTGTTCTTATGGCCCCCACCGACTGTGATATTAGGTCTCTTGGAGGCCGGAGTGCCACTGGATTTGGCACCAGCAGCCGGTGTGTTGGTGATCTTTACATTAGCAGTAGTACCAGTAGTTTTTCCACTGGCACTCTTAGATGCCAAGAGCAATGGCACCTTKGTAGAAGGAGTGACCAAATAGTTGGAAGGTTTTCCACTATTCTACAAAGGCAAAAAAGGAAAATAGTTACTGAGACAGTCATGGTAACCGACAAATTCAACCAAGCCTTATATGCGAGGACTTAATAAATAAAATAAAGTTTTTACAAAATGAGGAAACTTGGACTAGGGATCGTCGGCTTACCAAGGTGCCATTTCTTTTCTCCCTCGAAGTCTTKAGATGAGAGGCTTTCAAAGATGAGTCCATATGTTCTCCCCTGTTCAAGCCTAGTAGAGCAGTGAAAGCTTGGATCTTGCTTCTTCTTTATAACATAAAAACAAAGTTAGAATCTCCTTGGCAAAGAGCATTGCAAGAAGGAACATGAAGTTATGCCTATCTCATCTTGTTCGGCGTACTGTAAACCGACACTAATGAGATACACTCTCTCATACAACCAGTATCTCATCGGCAACCAATATTTGTCAGAGACTTTGAATTGGAAGCTTCCCCTATCTCAAAATCATGGATCCTTTTTGAACCACGGATGTAAAGAGAAAAAAAAAAAACCCTTTCTTTTTTTTTTTTTTTTTTCCCTTTCCATATCGGGGGGGGCCCCTTCAATTTGGGTAATATAGCTGCCGACGATAACGCTTAGAGTATCAACGTTTAATTCTCCCGAGGAATATTTACAACCCCCTGTTTATACCATCCAAAGATGATAAATTCAGACTCCGGAAACATTGTTTACTAGCCTTGCTCTCATAGTCTATGAATTGTCTTTGGTAGAATTGAAATGTTGAACCACCCAAACCGGCAAAACAGATAGTTTCGTTCATGGTGTGAATAAAGGCGAAGGAGTCGAAGTCATCATCCAATCTTTCAATAGGCACATCGTCATTATACCTTAAGTATGACACCAAGAATTAGGGGTCAATTTAACACATGCCTATGTCATAATCGGCAAACAATTCCACAAAAAACTCTAAGGGTGAAATCTGATGTCCATGTCCAAATTCTCTTTACATACCGGCATGATCCCTCAAGAGTTTAGCAATGGCTGGCCATACTCTGGTATTAATAGGACTAAGCCCCTTCTCTCAAGGATAGGCCTTGGAGTAAGTATCAACATTACAGGTGTTAAGGATGTCCACCATTCATTCCTTACTTCATAAAAAAGGATCAACTGAGGAATTTTTGTTATTGGTTTGTTGCGAAGAAACCTTTTTCTTCTTCGTGCTAGATGGCTGACACCATCTACATCTATGTCACCAACAAACTTCTTTCATCAATATCTCCCTCCTCGGTCTCATCTTCTTCAACATGGCCACTCGTCTATTCAAGATTATGTTGGCCAGTGGTCTCATCATTTGTCATCATTAGACTCCAGATTATTGGTTTTTTACCCCTAGGGTCACTCGTTCCTCTGTTAAGATGAAAGAGTAGTCGTCCTCAAATCATAGGAGATCTCCAAATCTCCAAACTCACTTTTTTCACCATCTATGGCGATAGAAGTTCTGATCTACATCCATGTCTACAGCTTCATCTTGTTTCTTCCATGGTAAACTGGGCTCTGTGTCCTCTGCTAATGAAGAAGAACACACTTCTTATCGGTTATGTCTAGACCTTTTAGCCGTTTAGTTTACTCTTGCCATTTTCCCCTGAAGATAACAAAGGAAGCAGTACTTTTTATTCACTAAATAAGATGGTTGAAACAGACCCTTGGATACCATTGGACCCGCAGATGTGGCCTAGGCTCGAAGGCCCCCAACGTCTGACTTATTAAAAATTGAAAGTCAAAGCAATAGGAGATGACATCACATTATGAGTGAGAAATGACAAATATTGAAGAAAAAAAATAAAAGAAGGATAGAGGAATAATGCTGATAAGATTTATCTAAGGTCGAATGTTAAAACGTAATTCGTTGCAAGTACCCTTGCCAACGTTGTATAAAGCCAGTTTGGCAGAGAATTAGTGATAGAAAATTACAGAGAATCTAAGTAAATAAAGTGAATTTCTCTCTCCTTCTGCAGTATTGATAGGAATTGCGGAGAAACTCAAAAATTTTGAGTCTAAAAATAACGTGCTCTTCGTAACTCCCTAGTAAGCCCGACCAAATGGAAATAAAGTTGATGAGTATTGAAAAATTACAAATAATTTCTGCCACCAGTTTGCCAATGTTGCTCTTAAAAATTTTTCTAGAGTACCGTCGCCTAGCGTGCGATGTTGCACTTGAAAATTTTTTCCAGGGTTTTGCTTGCGACCCTGCGTGGCCGATTGTTACACCTGGGAATTTTTCAAAGTTTCTCTCTGGCCTAGTTGGACATGTTTGCACTTTGAAAATTTTTCCTAAGTTTTGCTTGCCAGTTTGTCTGAGGAGGCTATAGATCCCATGACACTCATCAAACTTTGATTCATGGTATAATGCTTACCTCTCTTAGAGGACTCTCATGACATGACTAGACAATCAATTGAAGCTAGAGATGCTCGCTTGGGTGTATTAATTAAAGGCTGCAAATTAGGTTCAGTGATAATTGAACTAATTTGAGGGGCAAATGATGTGCCCTATGATCAAAGCTGACATGTGTCAGATCAGAAAACAAAAGAACAAAGGAAAAAGAAATGAAAAGAATGAAATGGCCAAGATGGAAGGCCAAAGAAGGAACGAACTCGTAACGACGACACTTGACATCATCGTCAGTGAGACCAAAAGAGAACACAAATCCCTATAATAACCCCCTAAACGGGGAGATGTTGATGCATGGATTACCACCTTCTCTCTACCAATTCATTTAGCTTGACTTTCCCAAAAAACCTCCCGAAAGGTTAAATAGGCGACCAGTTTGATAGGCTACTAGTACCAATAGGCAACCTAACTCTATATTCTTTCTCTCTTTTTGTCTTTGCTCCTACTTATTCTTCTTAAACCCCGCAGTCACGTTACTAACTTGCATGTCGAAGAGAGATAACACTTCTTAAGTTATTCTCTTTTGTTTTCAAGTGTATCGAGCATCTAGGAGCTCATCCAAAGCCTTAAATGTCTCGGTAGCGTGGAGAGGAAACCTATCAAGACCCACATTATAAATTTACTACTTTGTGGTAACACTTGCATTGCAACACCAAATACTGTATAGGAGTAATAATTAATTAATACAATTTTTCTAATGTGTGTCCTTCGACATACATTAACACAAAATATTTCTTATCAAAAATTATTTTTAATACATATTGAGGTGAAGAATGTTATGTAATACTCAAACACGGAGTATTTCTCATCACAGAAAAAACACAATTATTGTTGTTGTTGTTGTTGTTGTTACAAAGAGAAGTTTACAAGCAACAAATGCGGTCAAGATATGTACGAAGTACAAGAAATTAGAGGTGAGTTGAGATACAATCTGGACCTAAATGGATAAATACTGATAAAAGCGTTTACATAATAATAAAATTATTATTATTATTTAAATGGATTATTATTATTTAATCATAAAAAGTGTTTACCTATTACTTAAAGTTAGAAACAATTTATTATTATTATTATTATTATTATTATTATTATTATTATTATAAAAACACCAAAACGTGACAAGCGTTACAAGCAACAAAAAAATCAAGTGATATACAAGAAGTTGGAGGGGAGTCGAGATAAATATGGGCCCTCACTCCTCGATCTAGCTACAGCGAACCCAATCCTACTTAAGATGTGAACAGCTGCACGCACCCCAATATACAAAAAAATGGATAAAACTAGACTTAAAAAATTATAATTGTACTCCGTACTTCATAATAGGATATCTTAACTTCAAACATAAAATGATTTACTAGACTTTAAAAATAATGATTGTAATCAGTACTCTATTATTATTATTATTATTATTATTATTATTATTATTATTATTATTATTATTATTATTATTATTGACAATGGATAAAACTAGACTAGAAAAAATTTTGGGAGTGAATAAACAGAATGTATTGTATGCATCAAACATATAGTGATTCTTTATATCAATATAGTGACCCTTTATATCAATATAGTGACCCATTTCACTTTACATCAATATAGTGCTAAAAAAAATAAGGGTCACTATATTGATAAAAGGGGTTACTATATTAACCAAAGGGTCACTATAATATGATGCACAGTAAATTTATTGTGCGTCCGATGTACCTAATACTTTATCGTGAAAAAAAACTGAAACTATAATTGTACCCCTCACTTCATAATAGGATATCTCAACTTCAAACATAAAATGATTTGATGATTGTATAACCAACATGAAATAGCTTAAATAGTAAACGTTTTTATGCTCCTTAAGGGAGATCTCGAGATTGAGTCTCAA
>SNQN01004192.1:0-31847 GCA_008642245.1 Bassia scoparia
AAGGACACGGTCGACCAAGACCCTTAGCTCAAGGGCAATAAAAGTTGAACGCTATAGCGACTTCCTTTAAAAGCAGCTTCGAAAGACCCCTTGCTCAAGGGCATAATTTGAACGTTAGACCTCCCTATCTACACAAAGCAGTCGAAAGACCCTTGCTCAAGGGGCATAGAAATTTGAGTAAGATCAAAGTGGAGCCTGCTCAGGATAATAGAGCGTACGAAAATCTCCAAAGTTCAAGAGGCATATCAGTCATGATATGATTGATCTAACACCCTCTACTTGATGTCTGTCAACGTCACGTCGTTATAAATACATTTGAACCCGTTGCTATTTGCCTATTAGCATTAGATATTCTAATCAGGTACCCTCGACCTCTTATAGGTAACGCGTCGAATACTGTTGTTCTATTCATTACAAAGGGAGAATTCGATCGAAGAATATCTCACCTAAGTAAGATCGAATGAGCAGTCTCTATTTTTTACAAAGGGAGAATTCGATTCGACAGAATATTCACCTACGTAAGATCGAATGGGTAGTTCTATATTTTACAAGGAGAATTTTTGATTCGACTGAAAATCTCATCTACAATCCTAATCGGTTCAATACAACAGAACGATAATAATGTTCGCTCACAACAAGGACAAGTTCCTAGAATAAGGGCAACTAAGGTTTGGTTTGACTTCCTTTCTATAGGGTACAAGTTAGTCGAACAGCTGAAACATTATTCTGGATTCTTGCCCAGTCCTAGAGAGAGGATTCGACTGCGCTAAATAAACACATTCACCACAACAAGATATACGGAAAACTTGTAAATTTGAAGCAAATTCTGTCAATTAGTATCTAAGACAGAATAGAGTAACTCGTCAGTCATTATGCAACTGACGAAACAATCACAAAAATAGTATTCAGCAAATAACGGTGTTAATATTGTCAAGCTACGGATATTAAGTTAACAAGATAAATAATAATTCAAAGTTTGAAAGAAACTGCATCAAGCGGAGCGCCCCTCGTTTCAAACCACTTCGCCATCTCGTGGTTGATCTTCCACATCACTGTCCTTGGGCACCCACTGTCAGCATTGGCTGATCCTAGGTTGCTCGACTTGCATTTTGAAGACGCTTGGTCTTCATTTCTTGGTCATCTCTCTCCTTTTCTCCGACCAAGACAGAGCCACCATCGTCACCCCTAGCCAAGAAGAGGAATCAACTTTGAGAGTATTGCAGCTGTATTGGCGAGGAGGGAATCAGTCGTTCGCCCTGCTTTCTGCAGCAGCCTTGCCAGTAGCATGACCAGCTACGTCATCTGACGATCAATTTCTCCTCCAAGCACATCAGATTTAATTCTCAAGGGAGTCGGCCCAGGCTTGTTCGAACCATCTTTCACATATCCCTGAAGCCTTGGACCCTAGCATTCGAACATTTTGTTTGAGCTCGCCAATTTGCGTAGACAGAGCAGTGACCTGGCTTCACAGAGATGCCTAGTTTCAGCATTCGACACGCCCTGGTCTCTTGTCTCCAGCTCTCTCTGGACTTTTCTTGTAAAGCTTGGACCTGCCTGTCACTACTCCTTTGGCAGGCTGACTGTTATTTGCCTTGATCCCTTCGGCAACCTTAGCCTCAATCTCAGCGTCGAGATCCTGCTTCGCCAGGGAGAGAGCTCATTCGCTTTTTGAGGTCATAGATGCGTCGGAGGCGCCAATTGTAGGAATGGTTAAGGTGTGGAGGCGAGTGGCTAGCATATCCTGGGATACTGCCTTCTGGCAAAACAATGACTCCGTCTGCTCGCCTTATATATATCCTTGCAAGTATCCATAGCCGCAAAACTGCTTTCCTCTTTTGGCCTCTCGTCTGTCACTTCTGGCCTTTTTGACAAACGAGTCCAGCCTGGCCAAACCCTGCAAAGAAGGAAATCAAATGTTAACAAAATTTCACAAGGCAACAAAAGGAAAATCGGATAATGCAGAAAAATCTACCTCTACAAACATGCCGAAGAATGGACCGACATAACCCTTCTCACACCCAGTGAGGGTATCCCGATAAGCCTTCGGGATCATCCCCGTCACCTGGGTGATCATACTTCTCCTTTCCTTCTAGCTGAACTTTTTTGAATCTCCCAGAGAAGATTCGCCTTCCTCCGACAAATAGTCGTCGTCGTGCTTTTCGTCTTCTTGCAGCTCTCTCTTTAAATTTGCATTACGACGACGGAAGTATCTTTTAAACCCTTTTGTCAGATCAAAGTCTGGGATCTTGCCTCGTCTAACAGGAGGAACAGCTTTTTCAGGATTGGAGTTGAGAAGGGGAGGATCCACCGAAGGATTGGCATCAAAAGCCGCCAAGTCCATTTCGTCAAATGAGTTTAGAGTTCAGAACTCTCCAAGGGAACAGGGTACATGGTGAGACAGTCAAGTTTCTCTTGACGCCTTTCAGGGTCGTCATCACTATTATACTCCTCCTCATCAATCACCAACGGCTGTTTGCCTTCTCGACGACCAGGATCTTGGGGATTTACTTGGCTTCCCCCCTGGCCATGATGTACCTCAGCTATAAGCTCGACCATCGAGCCTCCAGCGGATCGTTCAGCGGCACCTGGTGGAAGTACCGGTGAATGTTTTTTCTTCTTTTCCTTCTTCTTTTTTCGACGAGCTTCTTCCGAAGCTCTCAAAGCATCACCAGCGGTACCCACCTTGACAGGCGGATCCCGAGGGTTATATGGATCTAACTCATGTGTCATCTCGACATCAGGAGTTTCAGTAGCTGTCGACACAGAAGTCGACTTCTCTTTTCTTGATTTCTTCGACTGGTGAGATTGTTGCTCTCCCCCAGTCGACGCATCTCTTTCCTTCCGTTTGACCACGGAATAAGATGATTTCTCTTTCGTCTTTGGGTCTTCCTGACCCCCTGTTTTCTTGGGCTCTTTCGGACCCTTTTTTGTGGAACTCTCAGATTTATGGGACTTGTCCTTCGTCCCCTTTGATGGTTTTTTCTGCAAGAAAAAGATTATCAGTATCACATATAATCGGTTCTCTATTACCCGACTTACATAGTTCGGACGAATAGGGAGATGTATATAAAACAAAGGACCACTTCGATTCGACTGAAGTTGCTATCTTTGTATCAAACATCCTTTCCTATTCGACTCTTTTAGTCTAGCCGAACAAGTAGTTGTGTATAAAACAAGGGTTACTTCGATTCGACTGAAGTTTCCCCTTGCATTATACACAACTACTCACTCGACACTTTTTTAAGGAAGACGAATCACTTGATTCGATCTTTCCTATTCGACTCTTTTAGTTTAGCCGAACAATTAGTTGTGTATCAAACAAGGGTTTCATCGATTCGACTGAATTTTCCCCTTGCATTATACACAACTACTCACTCGACACTCTTTAAGGAAGACGAATCACTTGATTCGATCTTCCTATTCGACTCTTTTAGTCTGGTCGAACAGTGTTGTGTAAAAACAAGGGTTACTTCGATTCGACTGAAGTTTCCCTCTTGCATTATACAAAACTACTCACTCGACACTCTTTTAAGGAAGACGAATCACTTGATTCGATCTTTCCTATTCGACTCTTTTAGTCTGGTCGAACAAGAGTTGTGTATAAAACAAGGGTACTTCGATTCGACTGAAGTTTCCTTGCATTATACACAACTACTCACTCGACACTCTTTAAGAAAGACGAATCACTTGATTCGATCTTTCCTATTCGACTTTTAGTCTAGCCGAACAAGTAGTTGTGTAAAACAAGGGTTACTTCGATTCGACTGAAGTTTCCCCTTGCATTATACACAACTACTCATCGACACTTTTTAAGGAAGACGAATCACTTGATTCGATCTTTCCTATTCGACTCTTTTAGTTAGCGAACAAGTAGTTGTGTATAAACAAGGGTTCATCGATTCGACTGATTTTCCCTTGCATTATACACAACTACTCACTCGACACTTTTTTAAGGAAGACGAATCACTTGATTCGATCTTTCCTATTCGACTCTTTTAGTCTGGCGAACAAGTAGTTGTGTATAAACAAGGGTTACTTCGATTCGACTGAAGTTCCCTTGCATTATACACAACACCCCTCGACACTCTTTTGAGGAAGACGAATCACTTGATTCGATCTTTCCTATTCGACTCTTTAGTCTGGTCGAACAAGTAGTTGTGTATAAAACAAGGGTTACTTTCGATCCGACTGAAGTTTCCCCTTGCATATACACAACTACTCACTCGACACTCTTTTGAGGAAGCGATCACTTGATTCGATCTTTCCTATTCAACTCTTTTAGTCTGGTCGACAAGTACTGTTGTATAACACAAGGGTCACTTCGATTCGACTGAAGTTCCCCTTGTATTATAACCAATTCCTACCCGACCACACTTATGAGGAAGACGAATCACTTGATTCGATCTTTCCTATTTCAAAATTCTATTGAAGGAGACGAATCAAATGATTCGATATCTCACATTCGACTTGTTTAGTCTAAGTCAAGGAAGTTGTATATAATACAAGGATTACTTCGATTCGACTGAATTCCTCCCTTGTATTATACACAACTACCTATTCGACTCCCTTGTATTTGACTTATTAGTCTAAGTCCAGCGAGTTGTGTATAATACAAGGGATATTTCGATTCGACTGAAGTTCTACCTTATATTATACCCAACTACCTACTCGACCTTTGTCGAAGGAGGCGAATCTCGAACGATCCGCTTCTCCCTATTTGACTTTTTAAATTCAACTAATAAATCAAACGAATAATTAAAAGTACCTGACTCTCTTTGGCTTTATCTACTTTTGACTGAAGACGGAATTCCTTCAGTTCGGCGAAGTAAGCAGCTTCGTCCATGCCTTTCTTGTGGTCTGGTAGCTTSTTTCTTGYAGAATCTGAAAATAAAGAAACAAAGTATGAGAAACAAAGCAAGTATCAAGCTAAGTTCTACCTCCGAATACTACTAAGGCTACCTCTTGCCCCATCGCTTACGCCCACAAGTTGGAAGGCTTCCATAAACAGCGGATCCCTATACCACTGGTGAAGCGGAATCCATACTCGTGGAAGCATTTCAGGCTTAGGTTTCTTGTTCTTCCCAGTCACCCGCCAGTGCTCTTGTGGAATAATATCAGACCCGTCTCTYTCTCCGAAGTARGGCATTTGCTCTTTCTCCTCCTCCGTTAGGTAWGGCAAGCCATTCGGATCAACATGACCAATGAACWTRGGGGATGTATTCACCCGATTTAAGGCGCTATGAGCGTTGCGTTTCTCCTGTTCGCTGAATGACTCAAAGTTCATGATCTGGAAATACAAAAACTCACTCTTCCAGGGTCTAGCTTTGTTGGGTTTGTCATAAACMGTCATCTTGCCTGGTTYGTTGCTCAGACGATACCAGCCCCATTTACAACCTTGAGTGACCTTGCACAGTTGGTGAGTGCGAAGGAAC
This sequence comes from Bassia scoparia, assembly GCA_008642245.1. NCBI lineage: Eukaryota > Viridiplantae > Streptophyta > Magnoliopsida > Caryophyllales > Amaranthaceae > Bassia > Bassia scoparia. The sequence continues at coordinate 5,433 of SNQN01004192.1, forward strand.
ACGTTCACTGACGGTTCCCAATTCTTTGCGGCACAAGCCGTCACGTAATTTAGAAGATGGAGGAAAGAATTGGGGGTAAGCTGATAGATCCCTATCTCGTAGGTTCTCAACATCTTACCAATGAAACTGTTGAGGGGAGGTCGGACCCCATAATCCATCACCTCCAGGTATAGAGGGTAATACCCATAAGGGCAGTCGAGCACTGACTTGCCCACTTTGGGGACCAGAAACTTCTGTCTCGGAGGAATCTGAAAGTTGTGTCGTAATGTTATGGACAAGTCCTGAAGTTTCCTGTAGGACTTGGTCGAGATCAGCATATCTTCGGGTGTCTCCTCCCCCTTCGGGACATACCACTCGACCAACTTGGGGTTTCCCTCATCATCGAGGGACTCTTCAGATTCGTCTTCGACTGGTTCTTTCCCAGCCGGTATTCTGGAGGAATCATCTACCTTATCAGATGATTCATTATCGTCATCACTAGAAGAATCACTTGAGTCTTCCCCGTCAGTGGACGAACCTGACGAACTAGTTGAACTGTCACCCGAATCATCCGAAGAACCAGCAGTTTCCGGTATCTTCTCATCTGATTCATCAGACGAAGATATCGCCTGACCAGACGGACCGGTATCTGCCCCGTCTTTCTCTTCCAGCCCTTCAGAACTGGAACTAGGGTTTGTGTCAGCAGGAGGTGCCGTCTCACCTTCCTTGTACGGGATCAAATCGGACTCCCTTACGGAGATGGTGATGTTCTCACCAGATGGAAGACGGGCAGTTTGTTTCGTTCTTGCCATCACTTCGATCTACAAATCTGCATGAGGCAAGAACGTCGTATAAAGCCTGGGCGGTGCACAAACACTATATTGCGATGTTGGACTGGGTATGCTCACACCCCCAACACCCATCTCAAAGGGCATCACGCTTTTGATTGGCGAGCGTATTCGAAACAAAAGTAATAAAATAAATTCAAAGAACGTACGAAAGATTGAGAAAAATTTACCTGGACAGACGATTCAAGCAGAGACGGATCTACAGTCGAATGCAGTATCGGTTAACAGAAGTGTTCTCGGATCGAAATAGGACGGACTCTCAGTCGAATGAACAACAGTACTGACTTAAGCATCGGAGGGAGGATAATCGGAAGATTATCTTCTTTGTTTCAGGTACCAGACGAGTCCTGTGATAGACGGATCCTTTTCCCAGACGAGTCCCTCCTTTGGACGAATCCCACTCAACGGATCCTAAGGAGAGACGAGTACCATCCAGACGAACACAGCTCCTCCGAGACCTRCATCAGCCGAGACACTCTCGTCCGTCCGAAGTCCTCACTGACTCGACAGCATTCTGCTTTCGTGGCTAGGGAGAACCTAAATTCAACCCCTCTAATCTCCAGCTCAACATTTCAGCTACGTTTGTAGCATCAATTACCTTACGAAGGAGTACAAAAAATAAATGTCACAATTTATGAGACTTTTATATTTTAGGGAAATTTCCTCTGGTAGGGAGCAGTTTTGGTCCATTCCCTTTGGTAGTGATGTRTTTTTAGAAATCCCTAAAATAGGTATAAGTTTATTAGCAATTCCTAATCGTGATTATATGAAGGGTTTAGGCGTTAACTTTAGTGTTTTGCCGTTAATGATGTTTAATACCTAACCTTAGTTAACTAAGTTTAAAACATAGCTTTTTCCCTTTTTTTCATTTCACATTCATCTTTCTCATTTCCTTTCTCTCGTGTATTCTCGAAGTTAATGTCCCATTGAACTGCAACAATGGATGAATAGTGATTCGAACTTAGCAATAGACGAATGGCGATTTGAACTTGCTGCAACAATAATAGTGATTGGAACTTGTTGCCACAATGGTGATTCGAACACTGTTACAATTGCAAACAATTGTGATTTGAATTTGCAGCAACTTGATTGTGTGTCCAAGAAATTCAACATCATTTTTACAAATTTGGGCAAAAATTTGGACAGTTGTCCTATTTCGAGGTCTCAAGAAGACAATTCAACATCATTTTGAAGTGATTTCTTTTGTATTTAGTAGGTTGAATTTGGGGAAAAATTCTGAAATTCCAATTGCTATGCAATTAGGTTGTAATCTAAATTTCCAATTTTTATGAACAAGGAGTTTTTATACATCATCTACTGTTGTATTCCCTCCGTTCCATAATGTTCATGCCACTTCTTCTTTTTCAACTATTCACAAGTAGATGGAATCTTACAAATAACCTTTTGATGTATAAGAGTAAATATAGTGATAAGGGATCATGTTTGATTCGTATTAATAAGTAGATTATTAATATTCAATCGTTATAATTTTCACAAATGTATAACTTAAGATATAACCGATACAAAACATGCATTGAGAAGCGTATGAACAGTAACTGGCAAGAATATTATGAAACAGAGGGAGTAGTTCAGATTAAATTGCATCAATTTTTATGTACAAGCAGTTTTTATGCCTCGTCAGTTGTTATGCATTGATAGTGATTATTTTTGGAGCTTGTTGTGCTATTTTGGAGTCTTTATGCATCAGTTTCAATACTACATGATTCAGACTTGAAAATACAAGTACCATAAGCTTATATAACAGCACATGAATCAGACTTTGAAAAACAATTACCACAAGCTGAGAGTAATCCAGAAAATGAAAGAAGAAAAAGAAAGGGAGTAGATTGACGATGGCGAGTGAAGAAGAAGGAGTATGATCATAGGAGAAGAGAAGAGAGAAGTACAAAAGACTAACTACAAAACAGGTGCAGAGTAATTGCGAGGGAATTATGTTAACCAAAGGCTAACTAAGGTTAGGGATTATTAAACATCATTAACGGCAAAACACTAAAGTTAACGCCTAAACCCTTCATATAATCACGATTATGATTTGTTAATAAACTTATACCTATTTTAGGGATTTCAAAAAACACATCACTACCAATGGGAATCGACCAAAACTGCTCCCTACCAGAGGGAATTTCCCTATATTTTATATTTTAGACTTTAGTCAATGGGACAAATTATATGAACTGTACATGTAGGGTCTGTTGACCTTATTTATACTTAACTGAACCTATGTTAACTTGTTTTTTCTGATATGAATTTATCTATTTTTGAATTTAACTTTTTTTTAAGGGAAAGATAAAATTTCATTGATTGAAAGCCACACGACATCTACAATAAGTATCATAGAAAAGGAAAATACAATCTAAATTAATTAATTATAATTCTTCTTCTTTAAAGTAACTATTCTGATGAGAAACTAGATTTGACGATGAAGTGCAGTCGCCCAATGTTCGCTGGATTATGCAGCCTTCTGTTAGCGACTCCATCTCCTTGACATAGTTTTGAGAAGAAAATTCATTACTTGATGAGCATGCTGATCGCATCCTCAATTCTGATGCCAATTGTAAAATTGTACAACTTACAATCTATGAATCCAATCTTTCAAAAAAAACCCTAAAAATATTTTTCAAATATTCCATAAGCTATAAGGGAAGAAAAGAAGAACAAACCCTAAACTCTCACAAAAAGAGAGATGAAACCAAAAAATTGCGAATAAATCTCTCATAAAGAGAGAGCAAGTATAATTATTAATGATTGAAAAACAAAAACTTAAGAAAGCTAAGCTAATATTAGGGCTTACCATCATAAAAAAGATGATGATGGTAGCTCCTTGTGACCTTGAAAAGTTTTAGGGTTAGAGAGGGGAGAGGGAAAGAGAGACAAAGAGCCACATTTCCTTTAATTTGAGAAGGAGAAATTTAGGTTTAGGTTAGCCTTTTTTCTAATTGTCAACTTTTACATTTTTAAACTGAACTTATCTTATTTTTTTTTAAATTGTTTTGTGGAGGAAAAAACAATAAATTTGTTCTCTCAACTTATTTCTTTTGAACTAAATTTATATTTTCTTACCTGAACTTATTTCAACCTATTTTTCTAAAAATAAGTTGAATAAAATTAAATAGATCCATACTCAATCTATATTTTTGTTTTCGCCATGCATCTGTCAGTTTGGTTAAAGATTATAGAAACTGAAATGTTAACTGAAAACTGACTGGAAACTGAACAGAAATAATTGAATTGATTCAAATTGAAAAATGAAAATCAATTGTTAGGACTTAATTGAAACTGAACTGCAATTGAACTAAACAAACTGAAACTGAACTTCAACTGAACTAAACAAACTGTAATTGAACTGCAACTGATCTAAACAAACTGAAACCGGACTGCAACTAAACTGAAAAGGTTGATCAAATAACTGAACTGATATTCATTTAAGTTTAACATTCTCTTTAATTAATTATTTTTTAATTTTTAATTTAAATAAATAATCAGATAATTAAATATTAATTAAAAAGATTTATTAATTAACTAATGAAACAACAAGCCATATGCATGCCAAATATTAAGCCTACCATTTAATGCCCACTTGACTTATGAACATAAACAAACTTGTATTTTATAACTCTTCTCACCCATTGCATTTTAGAAATCTTTCCATGTGGGAGCTTCATACTTTCCTTTACTACTTTTTTCTACTTTTCCACTTGATTTCCTTTTTTTTGAAAGGTTCCACTTGATTTCTACTGTTTTTATTTCTATTACTGGTGATTTATTTGAGTTTGGCATCAATTTTTTTGGTATATATTGAAGCATTAATAGTATAAAAAAACTAATTATATGTATAGTTATCTGGATTTTTTAACAAATTTGAAATATGAAACTAATTATAGTGTGACCTTTTCCAATTCAATTACTCCGGATATGTTTTTTTTGTCTTCAATTGTCTTATACATATGTTTTTAAGTGAGTTAGGGTCTATTTACTTGAACTGAACAAAATTGAATGGAACTGAACTGAACTGAACTGAATTTTTTAAAACTGAACTGAACTGAACTGAATAAATAGGAAGATTTAAGTTTTGGATTACTGATTTTTAAATATTGATTAGCAATATATTGAAGTTAATTTAATCTGGGTAATTAATTCATTTGTTTAATGATTAGATAAAATATAACCAAACTAGTAGATTAATATTTAGTTGAATATTATTATTTAGTCGATTAATATTATTATTTAGTCGAATATTATTAACGACATTAGATGTATTATTTTAAAGGCCTTTATTATTATTTGCATCAAATAACGGCCTTTATTATTATTATTATTATTATTATTATTATTGTAAATATTATTATCATCGTCATCAAAATATTAATATCAATATCATCAAATATTATTATTGTTGTTATTGTTATTATTATTAGGGTTTTTCTATAAAATACACCCGAGTTTTCGCATTTTCCACAAAATAAACCCAATGTTTTTTGTGTCTACAAAATGCCCCCGAGTTTTCATACCCTTCCACAACATAACCTAAATGGATACTTTAGCTTAACCATGGTTAGTTTAATTTAAAATAAAAAAACAAAAAAAACAAAACCCCAAAACCCCCTCATCTCACCTGCTACCACCAACGTAACCCCCCCAACCACCACCACCACCACCACTGCCTGAGACTAAACACCCACCACTCACACCCAAACCACCATCTGCGACTCGACCCCACCTAAGCCGCGAACCACTCGACCCCACCTGAGCCGCGAACCACCCTTCGAACCACCCACCAACCTTCGAACTCTCTCCCCTTCGAACCACACCCAAATGCAAACCACCACCCATCAAACCACCTCATCAGTCACTCGCACAACCAATCCGACCTAACCACGCACCCAACTCGCACACAATTCCCCTAATTTCGATTTTCCCCAAACCTAGAAATTAGGGTTTTGAATTTTCAAATTAGGGTTTCAATTTGGGGGTTTTAATTTCCGGGGGGGGTATCCATTGGGTGGGGGTTTTGGTTTGCGGTGGGTGGGGGGTTTTGATTTACGGGGGTTCGATGGTGCGGGTGGTGGACTGCGAGGGAGGGAGGTGGGTTGCGAGGTGGTCAGTGAGGGAGCTGAGTTAGTTGGAGTGGTGGCGGTCTGCGAGGGTGGTGCACGAGGGGTTGCGTGTGAGTGGTGGGTGTTTAGTCTCGTGGTGGTTTTGGGGAGGGGGGTTATGTTGGTGGTAGCAGGTGAGAGGAGGGGGTTTTAGGGTTTTGTTTTTTTTTTGTTTTTTTATTTTAAATTAAACTAACCATGGTTAAGCTAAAGTATCCATTTAGGTTATGTTGTGGAAGGGTATGAAAACTCGGGGGCATTTTGTAGACAAAAAAAACATTGGGTTTATTTTGTGGAAAACGCGAAAACTCGGGTGTATTTTATAGAAAAACCCTTATTATTATTGTTGTTGTCATTATCAAAATATTAATATTGATATTAATATCATCAATTTTATTTTTATTGTTATTCTTAATGTTATATCATCATCATCTAATTGATAACATTGTTAGTATTGTCATTGTTATCATTATCAATATTATTACTTAAATAAATACAATAGAAAGTAATTAACATAATTGAAGAAAATTCCAAAACTGAACTGAACTGAACTGAACAAAACTTAATTTTTTGAAACTGAACTGAACTGAACTGAACAAAACTGAATTTTTTGAAACTGAACTGAGCTGAACTGAACTGAAATGAACTGAACAGAACAAAACTGAAATTAAGTTTAAGTAAACAGACCCTTAGTTTAGTTTACTTTTAAATTAATATTAGCTTGTCACAATATTTTGTTTGGTCTTATATTTAACTTATATCAACTACTATCAATTTGAATTAATATTAAACTACATTACAATAAATTTGGTCCAATTTCATATTTACATTTGTAATCATTCCTTGGATTATCAAACTGCATTGGAATTCGTTAAATAAATATTGATATAGATAATGATCCGAAATTGGAAAATAAGTACCTTTTTCGACTAGAATTGAAATCATTGAATTGAAATTGGAAAACTGGACTAACTTAAACTGAACCGTTTACACATTGAATTGAAATCAACTGAACTGAATAATAACTGAATTGCTATGGTTTAACCAGAAGTGACTGAACTAACTGAACTGACAAATGCATGCATATTGGTTGGTTGGTACTTGGTAGCGGTAAGTTGATTTGGGAAATCCTGATTGAATTGAAGTCCACCTTTCATGAGCAACCAACTTGAATTATACTTAGTGATGGCAATAGACCGAATCCGGGCAGGGTCCTCTAAGATCCAGACTCGGATCCGTGTTTTAGGGTAGAGTCCATATCCTACCCGGATCCATCAGGGTCCGAATTTTTAGGACTCGGATCCAGATCCGTATGGATCCTAAATGGATCCTTTCTTAATTTTTTACTTCAAATGAAAAACAACAAATATTGAACATAATTTTTATTAAAAAAGCCTAAAACAACATATATCTTACTTATGTCTCCCATTATTCGTGAGTTTACAACCAATCATATATGATTAAAGATTTAAGTCATTTAACGTACGAGAAAAACAAAGTTTCAAAGACAAATATACTTTGATTTAGAGTATAATTAGTTTTGGGTCAAACCATCAAAATAATGGATTAGTACATTCTTCAATAGTATTATTATTATCCAACATATTTTATATTATTTTGAAAAAAAATGGGTAAACGGATCCTGGACAGGGTCCTAGAGGAGGACCCGGTCCAAATCCGTTTTTTAAAAGTAGGATCCAGATCCTACCCGGATCCATCAAGGTCCTAAATTTAGGATCCAAATATGTCAAAAATGGAGCTGGATCCTCGGTAAATTTTTGTACGGAACCACCTTACAACTACAACTATTTCAAATTAACCACCACCACATTCGTTTATTTTGTACTACCACCATACAATTACATAACCTTTTTAAATGCCCATCACCTAACGAGTTTTTGCCAAATTTCGTTATCTGTGGGCCCCACTTCGTTATGTTTTTCTTATTTTGCCCCTTTCTTCCATGATTCCCTTCATTCCTCCTTCCTTTTCATCCTTTTCATTTTCTTTTTCCTCTCTCCCTCCATGATTTCTTTTTCTTTCTCTTTTTGAATTCCTTTAATGCTTTCTTCTCCAAATTTACAGTGCTTGCCATTGACAACCAATCATACTCCAGCCATCGCACGACCACCGCCCTACATTGTCAGGAACCACCACCTTTCACGTCCCTAGACGACAAGGAACCACCACCCTATATGACCCCACACAATCAGGAACCACCACACCGCAAACCACGAACCACCTTCAATTTTCACGCAAGCCAAATTGTAGAACAATTAAATTTTTGAATTAAATTGCTAAATTGCAGAACCCTAAATCACATTTTCAAATTGAATTGCCAAATTGTAGAACCCTAATCACTTTTTTCGAATTGAAATAAATTTGTGTGCGAATTGATTTGTGAATTTGGACAAATTTGTAGTGGAATTGGTTGCTTGTTGAATTAGGGCAAATTTGTTTGGTGGATTGTTCAATTAAGCTAAACAACATGGTGCTTGTTCGAAGTTGTATGGTAGCTTGTTCAATTACGTCATCATTAAATATTCGATTCAACGAATTGTGTAAAAACCTACAACACTTTCATCCTCGTCCTAAAAAAATCTTTTCAATGAAATAAACCCTTGAACAGATGAACAACAAAGTATTGCTATTCCAATCAAAGAAGTCCTGAACTTCTGATAAAAAAGAAAGTTAATTGACACCACAGTTAATTTAGAGTGATAACTATTAACAATGGAGCAAAGGCTAAACATGAAGAGATTTTTTTGTTTTGTAATTGTAGGATAGGAGACAAATTTTAGATACAATTGTTGAGGTTCAAGAGAGGCATGATGCTGTCAGAGACATTGAAAGGAATGCAGAAAAGTGAAAGAAAAAGAAATCATGGAGGAGAGAGGAAGAAGAAAGTGAAAAGGGTGAAAAGGAAGAAGAGGAATAAAGAAGGGGCAAAATAAGAAAAACATAACGAAGTGGGGCCCACAAATAACGGAATTTGGCAAAAACCCATTAGGTGGTGGGTATTTAAAAAGGTTCTGTAATTGTATGGTGGTAGTGTAAAATAAACGAATGTGGTGGTGGTTAATTTGAAATAGTTGTAATTGTAAGGTGGTTCCGTACAAAAATTCCAAAATAAAATGTGTGGTTTGTCGAGTCCCTCATCGAGACTATGCAAGTGAAGAGGTTATATGGAGGCCATTTGAAGGCTCCAAAAGACACATAACTTGACTTCAGTTTGAAACCGAAAACAAATTAAAGCATATATAATTCACGAATTTCATATATTTTGGGGTCACGAAAAAAATCACCGAAAATTATGTGGGAGTTGGTTGGGTCACTTGATACATATTCTGACACAAGTGGATGGATTATATAGAGGTCATTTGATATATCTTGCTAATTAAAGACAAGCTAAGTATATATGGTGTATTATTTAGGCAGTGTATATTATATATATATATATAATATATATATATATAATATATATATATATATATATATATATATTATATATATATATATTATATATATTATATATATATATATATATATATATAATACACACATATTATACTGTATATACTTAGCACTTATTACGTTTATCTTTCTTTTCGTTGCTATATCCTAAGTGCAATCGTAGTGGGGGAAATTGTTGGATCGACTGAACAATACAAGAGGGGGTGAATTGTATTGAGGAACTTAAGTAACTTTTTGCGGAATTAAAAGAAACTTAACAAAGAAACACGAGCAAAGGGAATTTTCCAAACACAAGAAACCCTCAAGACAAACGCCAAGAGAGAAAAAACTGTGGCCTGATGCAACACAGGACTTGTCTATTTAATTAGGATGCAACACCTAATTACAATCTAAGACACTCGTTCTCAGTTCTCAAGGAACTTCTTGAACCCTCGCAACCAACCCCTCTGTTGGCACACTATCTAAAACTCGATTTCTATGAAATCCTCGGCTATGAATCTCACTCACAACCCCACACTTCAATCAACAAAAAGAAGCACTTACAACTCTATGTAACACAATCCTAAATGCTTGTCTTGATATGAAATAAAGCTCTGATTAAATTCTTTGCTCAAGGTGGTGTATCTTGTTAATTTCCAACTGAGTGTATTTATAATGTAACCATGAAGTGCGTAGAAGACAAGCAGAAAGTCCACTACCACACTACTCCCTTTTTTGTAGGAGTAATGCTTGTAGTGGAACTTGACCAACAAGCTCCATCACTCCACGTTTTCTTGAATCAGATATAGCCGTTTAATCCCTTAAAAACCTCAGTTAGTTACACACGTTTTCTTCATAACCGATTTCCCTATTTTTATGGCTCTTCCCTTTTTTATCAAACCGATTTTATTCAGAAAACATTTTTCCAAAGTAAAATACTTTAAATAAGGAAAGATATAATATAAAGTTTTTAAGAAATTTTCTAACAGAAAATTAATCTTTAATATTTTATGAAAAGACTTTATTATATAAATTCATATATACAATTTCCTAGGTTTTATTTAGACAAATATATTTTCACAAAATACCGGATTAAAATTCTTTAATAGATAAAAACACAAACTTAATATTTATTTTCCTTTTTATCCTTTGAGCAATATTTTCATATATTTATAACCAAGCAGTACAATATATCTAGAACCCTAAATCTACTGTACCCAATGTCGAGTCATTTTTACAAGGAACTCAACCTTCCTTGACTTTGAACTTCTTCCTTGAGTTCTTCCATTTCTTCAATCAAGTCACAAGAACTTCTTCCTTCTCCTAAGGATGTCCTTGCTCCATTAAGACTTCTTGAARCATGGAACCTTTAAGCACATCACTAAACACACATATTAGATATTAACATATAGAGTTTGCTTTCTTGGTTTGGAGTGCCATTCATCAAAACTTAGGGTTCAACAGAAATGATAACTTTAAGGACAGTGATTTCACGTCTCTTAATCTCAGAGCATTTTAATTTGTTTATATCCCCACATCACTTATTTTAGGATGCTCGCTTATATATCGTAGGCACAATAGCGCGTTCAGTAGCTAGTATGTAAGTCGAAATTGCTCATGGTAGAGCTAAAATTTACACGGTACATATGCAATTGCAACAAAAACAACACATGATAACCAACGCAAACTAGTTATTAGTTGGACAAACTGAACCATATATGGCTGTGATTTGAAGCCTCAGCGTGCTGCACCACCACGGACCTAGCTCCGAGGCAGCCTTCAGATGCTCCTGCTTATAGGCGTGTCGTGCACCTAACAAAAATAACCTAACTTTTCCTCCTAACTATGTAGTCGGGCAAGTAAGGGTCGAATCCCAAGAGACTAAATGGTTCAAAGTGGTCAATTTTGATTCTAATTTATGCTAAGCAAGTAACAATTTAGAGTTGAGATTGATTAACTATKCTAAAACTAATMAMCACAAAAGGAAAWAGTGCGATTAAAATTCAACGATTAAAAACACCTAGAGTTAAGCATCACCACTAGCATAATTGACACAAAGCAATTCATACCCTAATTTAATCGATTAATTGTTCAAGAGAAAAGGTAACCATATAAAATACCACAAACCTCTCCCGAGTATCTATGGCTTCTCTAAYTTGCAATCAARCCTACTCYCGTGGAATCATACAAATTAGAGACATTGATCGCAAAACCCTAATTTTCCAACAATTCATTCTACCCACTCCCGTGGAGRACTTCATGTTCTTAATTGAAATAATCAAATTTGTCATTACCCAATTCCCATTGCGATAAAAAAAAAAATGAATTCATAACAATACCAATTATCCCTAATCTAGTATTGGCATAAGAACAATCAACAATTAAATTGGGGATTTTACTAATTTGCTCAAAAGTCAATCATGGCTAGGAAGCCTAACCCTAGATTAAGAAAACCACTCACACATCATTGTTGAATAAACAAAACTATTATTGCAAGAAAGCATGATTAACTACAATAAAAAAAGGAATAGAGATAAGAAAATAATACTTGAATTGATGAAATTGCCAAATCAATGTTGAAAGTACCAAAATTTGGAGTTGTGCGCTAAAAACAAGGAGAGAGAAAGCTTCTTCTATCAACCAAACTAATATTGAAAAGTTTGTCCAGAAATAGAATGAAAAACTCTCTATAAAAACCTATTTAGATGCTAGGAATATGAATAGTTTTCTACATCAAAGAAGGGGCCACAACCAGATTATGGCATGTGATACTAGGCCGCAACCAGGTTGCGGAGTGGGCTGCCATGTACTCCAAAACTCTTCAAAAAATCAAGTGGCCGCAACCAGGTTGTGGCAAACTAGGTGATTTCCACAACTAGGTTGCGGGGGAGCTTCATGAGCAATTCTTTTGAGCTTTTTCGCCAATATAAGCGTCTTGAATCACCCGTTCTTTGATCAATTTCTGATTAGCTCTACATGCGTCTCCAATAATCCTAGCAAAAGCACCCAAAACCTACAAAAACAAAGTAAAACACACCCGAGAAGAGCAATAGCAAAATATAAAGTATAATAGCTCTAAAAAGGTTGAAACTATGGGAAAAGAAAGATGTAAACACACAAATTTAGCATAGAAATATGAGTATAAAATGGTGCTATCAAATTCTCCCACACTTAACCGTTGCTCGTCCTTGAGAAAAGAAAACAAAACAAGAAAAACTAATCTAGAAAGTAATAAAACCTATACTCACTGCGTAGGAATCACGGTCACTTTTAGCGTAAATGACAAGCCATTTAAACCTCCTAATCGCTTAGGAGGACGAGTGTGCTGTCGTGAGGGTTTCCAAAGAGATTAAMCCACAACTCTAAATCCAATCAAAGCAAAGGTTTTTAAAAATCTACAATTCTCAACCAAGGATCAAAATAGAGATTATAGGGACGCTAGTGTGCACTCAACCGTCATGCCTGAGGAAGTAAGCAAGCTAGCTCACCCCCGAAAGAGTGATCACAAATGAGCGTTTGAGGGCCCAATCAATCGTGACTAAACATCCCTCACTCCTTACCAAGACATCCCTCCCTAACCTCAAAGGCACAAGACAATGTGGCGTCTCATAGCTCGAAATAGGAGACCTCAAAGATAATCAAAGTGAGTGTAATCAAGTAATTCTAGCACATGTCTAAAGAAACATACTCACGGCTTCCTCCATTATACGACTCAACCATCTAGAGTTAGAAGGACTTATGGATTGTAACGTTAGGCTTAAGGTAGGTAGGGAAAGAAATTTGGCTGTGGTGCTCTTCCTAGTCAACTGAAGCTTTACAAAACAAGAGCCGAGTCAAAACAAACCAAGGGAAAATTGCTTCCCCCAAAGTCAATCACTACATACAAATAAGGAGCCAAAACCAACTATATACAAACCCCCTCTTGTTTTTCTACCTTGAACACTAACTTTTTGGGATTTTGTTTTGTTTTTTTCCGCTTTTGTTGATATTTGATTTTTTTGAACTTATATACAAGGGGTTTAAGCTCCAAACAAATGCACTAAACAAAACTGAACCACTTATCAACATTGAAACTTAACACTTTACAAGTGTAGCTCCAATTCACTTGACACTAAGGGTGAATCAAACAAAATTTGGCTAAGGCTCATAGAGTAGGCTAACAAGAAGTAGAAGCTCAAATAAAAAGAAAAAAAAAAAGAAAAAAAAGTGAATGAAAAATAAAATTTATTGATTTCCGAAACTTCCCCCAAATGAATGCCTTCATCATCCCCTAAGTCGGTTCGGTCAAAACCTTGGAAAACCATGAGTACGCAAATTGCTCAACAACGACATATGCTTGACCCTCAACTATGTTTATGATTTTGAAGTGCTTAAGGGCTCTAGAAATCAATGCTCACCTCACATGGTCAAAAGATCAAATGCCACAAATCAAGACCTCGTCATAGGTTGGGCTACACCCGGCTTGRCCTAAAAGGCTCACCACCTTGGGTACCCATGAGTGAGAGAATGAAAAGTCCGATTGCTACGAGTGACAAGCAAACCCCTTAAGTTAATCAAGCCAAGCACACAAAACTTAAACCCAATCTCAGAGATACAAGGTCGAGATAAAACCATTCATCCACTTTGCTTTGAAGAATTAGGATATATTTTTGTGTTTTTTCCATTTATTTTTATTTTTTTTGTTTTTGGGTTTTTTTAGAATTTGAAACTAGTATATACAAAGGTGGAGTATCCCTCCCCCACACTTGAAATTTGCAATGTCCACAATGCAATACCAAAGCAATAAAGCACAAAATTAAGGGAAAGAGAAACTCACAAAATCAAGGGAAACAAAAGTGGACTTGACCTTAGAAGTAGAACTGGAGACCGCTCTATTTTGTGAACACTTGGAGTGCGCGCCATGAGAGTAGGAATAAAATAAAGATAAACTCAATTTAAAACCAACTCAATCAAATATCACAAGTTCACATCCAAGAGACTCCAACACACTCACTCACGCACAAAAGCTCCACTAGTTCAATCCAAGCAAGTTCAGTGCTTATTGCCCAGAAATTTTGTCCAAAGGAACTCCAAAAGCTCAGGTAATAGATCTCAATTTGCTCATCAATGATAAAAAGCAAAAACCCCAAATCAATTGACAAAGTTAGGGTTTTTTTGTTTTTTGTAAATTACCAAAAGCAGCGTGTGAAGGGGTTGCGAGGAGTGGTGAGGGGTTGCAGGTGGTGGTAGTGGGAGGTTGGCGGTGGCAGAGGAGCGTGGCAGGTGGCAGCACAGTGGCAGCGCAGAGGAGAGAGTGCGAAACCCTCTTATTTTCTTTTTTATTTGCTGCGCTGCTGCGTTGTTGGGGGCTGCTATTGGTGGCTGCGACTGGCTGCTCGGCTGTGGTGGAAGGTCGTCGGAGCAGAGGAGAGACATTGGAGGAGAGAGGAGTGAGTGCTTGCTACTGTTGCTTTGTTACTCTGCCTCGTTGCTTTGTACGGTTAGTCTCCTTTTTTTATTTCTGTTTTTCTTTTTTTTTGGTCTTGTCTGGTTGGATTACAAGAAACTCCACAACCAAGTTGTGGTATGTGGACTGTTGCCGCAACCGAGTTGCGTTGTGGCCTGATTTGTGAACTTGTGTAATGCTTGAAAATTTTGACTTGTCGCAACCTAGCTGTAGGCTGTTTTTCTATGTACATTGTGCTCCTTGAACTCAAAAATCTGTACATAAAGGACTAAAACTACACAAAGCCAAAAAAAACAAAAAACTATCTGAAAATTAACCAAAAACACTAACTAATTAAAAAACTATCAAACTACTAACAAAAATAAAATAGTTTTTGGATTTTTTTTTGTTTTCTGTTTTTTTTGTTTTGTTTGTGATTATTATTATTATTTCTTCTTTTTTTCTTTAAACTAAAAGAATAAAAATAAAATAAAGAAAAGGATAATTTGCCAGAAAAGACCTTTTATATACATTTTGTTGTCAGAAAACACCTTTTAAAAAATTTTATTTGAGAAGGAACCTTAAAAAAAAAAAAAAATTGTAGCAAGGGACCTTGCTGGTGGTTTTAGCCTTTGACTTGCAAAACCCGACGTTGACCCACCATGAAGTCTCTAATTGCACCCCTTTTCACCTCATACACTCCACAATACTARWTTCCCTCCTAAACAACTCTTTTATTCAACTTCCCCATCTCTCTTCATTTACTCCTCTGCAACTTCATCCCTAAATCAATTTACTCCTAAACAAATACTTACAATTTGGGACCTTGTTGCCCTGCTGTGCAGCTACTGTTATTGTTATGCCGCGATTGTGGTTCGTGGTTAGGGCCGTGAATTTGGGACCAAGTCACGCGACCACCACACACAMCCCTAGTCGCCGCACAACCACCACTACACCAGCCACACATACAGGCCAACAAAATCGACCACTACCAAGATTTCTTCCAAAATTTGTGCACCCAGATTCGTTCCCAAATTTGTTCCCAAAATCGACCACTATGAAGATTTGTTCCCAAAATCGACCACCCAGATTCGTTCCCAAATTTGTGCAAAAATCTATTCACAAATTTGTTCATATATAATTCAAAGCCAAGATTCGTTCACCAATTCAAGCCACATTAACAAGCGAAATTTACCCACAAACCCAGATTTGATTCGAATTTAGTAGTATCTATTAAAGGTTTAATTGAAACAACATTATTTTGGGGTTTGAATTTGGACGAATTTAGGTTTGAATTTGCGCAAATTTTGGTCGGAATTGTTGCTAGGTCACGACGGTTGTGGTGGTTAGGTCGCGGCGGTTGCGTTGCTTGGGTCGAAGGAGGAAGAAGGGACGAAGGAGGCGGTGGATGGAGGAGGGTTGTGGTCATTGATGGGATGAAATGACAGTGAATAAATGAAGGAAAGTGATGAAATAAGAATAAAATTAATGTTTTTGGAGGGAATAGGTAGTGTGGAGTGTAAAGGGTGAAATGGAGTGCAATTAGATAGAATTGGGTGGGTCAACGCCGGAGAGTTGCAGTCAAAGGCCAAAACCACCAGCAAGGTCTCTCTCAACAATTTTTTTTTTTGGTTTTAGGTCTCTTCTAACATAAAATTTTTTAAAAGGTCTTTTTTCACAAAAAATGTATATAAAAGGTCTTTTTTGACAAATTTTCCTAAAGAAAAATAAAAATTTAGGAAGAGGACTTGGGTTGCCTCCCAAGAAGCGCTAGTTTAAGGTCATCTAGCTTGACCACCTATTTCATATCATGTAGCCGAAGGGTGAGAAAGTGTAATGTCCACTCTCTCATGATCAATAGGATCGCCCGCTCTGTAGTGCTTCACTCTTTGACCATTTAACTTGAAAGTATAACCTTGTCGGTTCCAAAGTTCCACCAAACCATAAGGAAAAACTGTGTTGACCCGAAATGGTCCAGACCATCTAGAGCGAAGCTTACCCGGGAATAATTTCAATCTAGAGTTATAAAGAAGAACCAAATCTCCTTCCTTAAACTCTCTTCTCAAAATCCCTTTGTCATGCCATCTCTTTGTTTTCTCCTTATACAACCTTGAACTTTCGTAAGCATATAACCGAATCTCATCAAGCTCATTTAGTTGTAACAATCTTTGCTCACCCGCTGCTTGCAAATCAAAATTTATGGTTTTGATTGTCTAATACGCATGATGCTCTAATTCAACGGGAAGATGACACGCTTTTCCATAGACAAGCCTATACGGAGTTGTCCCAATGGGCGTTTTGAAAGCAGTTTTATACGCCCAAAGTGCATCATCAAGTTTCATGGACCAATCTTTCCTTGATCTTGCAACCGTCTTCTCTACGATAGTATTGATCTCTCGATTAGAAATCTCCACTTGCCCACTAGTTTGCAGGTGATAAGAGAGTCCAATTTGATGATTTACTCCATACTTCTTCAATATAGCCTCAAACTTTTTCTCAATAAAATGTTTTCCTCCATCACTAATCAAAACTCGTGGCACTCCAAATCGAGGGAAAATTGTCTTCTTAAAGAACTTTTGAACCACACGAGCATCATTAGTAGGAGTGGCTATAGTTTCGACCCACTTCGACACGTAGTCGACAACAACTAAGATGTACCTATTCCCATGAGAAGAAGGGTAACGTCCCATAAAATCCACTCCCCACACATCAAATAATTCAACCTCAAGAATGTTATTTAGAGGCATTTCATTCCTCCTTGAGATGTTTCCAGTCCTTTGACAACGATCACCAGACTGAACAAAAGCATGAACATCCTTGAACAAAGTGGGCCAATAGAAACCGCGTTGAAGAATTTTTGCAACAGTCTTGTTGGTTTGATGGTGGCCCCCATAAGGTGAATCATGACAATGAGAAACAATAAGGCTCACCTCACTCTCGGGAATACATCTTCTAATGATTCCATCCTCACATCCTTTATAGAGAAAAGGATCATCCCAAAAGTATCTCTTCACTTCCTTAAAGAATTTCTTCCTTTGTTGTGATGAATAGCCATGAGGGAAAGTACCACTAGCCCAAATAGTTAGCTATATCAGCATACCAAGGGGACTCATTAGCAAGAATTGCAAACAAATGATCATCAGGTAATGAGTCATCAATAGGTAAGCCCTCCTCAGCTTCATCATCAAGGACAAGTCAGGAAAGGTGATCAGCAACAACGTTTTCCGCACCCTTCTTGTCCTTAATCTCCAAATCGAATTCTTGCAGCAATAGAATCCATCGAATCAAACGCGGCTTAGCATCTTTCTTGCTCATCAAATACTTCAATGCCTGCCGCATGATCAGTGTGAACAATCACCTTCGACCCAACGAGATAGGATCGAAACTTCTCCATAACATACACCACGGCAAATAACTCCTTTTCAATTGTGGCATTGTGCATCTAGGCCGCATCAAGAGTCTTGCTTGTGTAATAGATGGCATGGAGGTTGTTATCCTTCCTTTGACCCAACACAACACCTATATCATAGTCACTTACATCACACATAATCTCAAACGGTAGATTCCAATCTGGTGGTTGTATGATGGGTGCAAATATAAGAGCCTGTTTTAACCTGTTAAAAGCCTCAAGACAAGCATCCGTGAAAACAAAGGGAACATCTTTGCCTAAAAGCTCAGTTAGAAGTCGAGCAATTTTAGAGAAGTCCTTGATAAAACGGCGATAAAATCCTACATGACCAAGAAAACTCCTCACCGCCTTCACAGAAGTAGGGGGTGGTAATCGCTCAGCAATCACATCTACCTTAGCTTCGTCGACTTTGATTCCCCTATGAGACACAACATGACCCAAAACTACACCTTGTTGAACCATAAAATGACACTTTTCCCAGTTAAGAATAAAATTAACTTCTTGACATCTATGAAGCACCTTTTTCAAGTTTTGCAAACAATTATCAAAAGATGTTCCATAAACTGAGAAGTCATCCATAAAAACTTCCATAATATTTTCAATCAAGCCTGAGAAAATTGCCATCATACACCTCTGAAAGGTGGCGGGAGCATTACATAATCCAAATGGCATCCGTCGATAAGCAAAGGTGCCATAAGGACAAGTGAAAGTGGTCCTTTCCTGATCACTTGGGTGGACTAGAATTTGGAAAAAAAACCTGAATATCCATCCAAGTAACAAAAAAAGGGATGCTTTGCCAACCTTTCCAACATTTGATCGATAAATGGGAGAGGGACATCATCTTTTCGGGTGGCCTTATTCAATTTTCTATAATCTATACACATGCGCCACCCTGTCACAGTTCTAGTGGAAATTGCTTCACCCTTGTCATTCTTGACAACGGTCTTGCCACCTTTTTTCAGAACAACTTGTACTAGGCAAACCCACTTACTATCTAAGATAGGGTAGATTATACCAGCATCAAGCAATTTTAGAACCTCTCTTTAACTACCTCCATCATGTTTGGATTAAGTCGTCTTTGAGGTTCAATAGAAGAAGCATGATCGTCCTCAAGAATAATCTTGTGCATACAAAATGAAGGGTTGATTCCCTTAATATCATCAATGCTGTAGCCTATGACATTTTTATACTTTCTCAGAATAGTGAGCAATTGCTAAATTTGCATGTCATCAAGCTCAGCATTAAGAATAACAGGAAATGTTTTATTTGGACCCAAATATGCATATTTCAATGAATGGGGAAGGGGTTTCAACTCTACCTCAGGAGGCGTAGTACTCTCCTTAGATTCTSCATGTTTYAACACCTYTTTGATGGGCTCATCTTTAGGYAGTGAACTAKATTCCTCTAAGAGCTTCTTGTATGCCCTAGTCTCCCAATCCTCCTCATCAACATTTCCCATGAGAATTGTTTGCAATGAATCATCAAGATGTATGTTTGGAGTTTTCGCTTCTATCACCTCATCTAGAGCATCCACTCTATAAATAGTCTCGCCCATAGAAGGAGCCTCCATGGAGTTTGTGAGATTGTACTCCATTTTCTCATTACTCACTTCAAAAGTAATTTTCCCATTCTTCATATCAATGATGGCTCCAGTAGTTGCCAAGAAAGGTCGCCCAAGAATGATAGGGACTTGTGCATCCTCTTCCATCTCCATGACTACAAAGTCACATGGAATAAAAAATTTCCCAACACGAAGAGGAACGTCTTCAAGAATACCAAGTGGAAACTTCCCAGTCCTATCTGCCAATTTTAAAGAGATGAGAGTGGGTTTTAGCTCACCCATATGAAGCTTCTYGCAAATGGACAAGGGCATTAGACTAACACTTGCCCCAAGATCACAAAGAGCCTTTTTGATCTCACTATCACCAAGCTTGACTGGAATTGAATAACTGCCAGGATCTCCAAGCTTCTTTGGAAGCTTATTTTGCAAGATGGCACCACATTCAGCTGTGAGTGAAATAGTTGCATTCTCTTCTATCTTTCGCTTGTTTGAGAGCATGTATTTCAAGAACTTTGCATTAGCTGGCATTTTTAAGATAGCATCCAAGAATGGTATGTTTATGTGCAACTTTTTCAAGATATCAAGGAACTCCCCATATTTCTTCTCTAGCTTTGYTTGTGCCAACCTTTGTGGGAATGGAACCGGTGGCTTATATGGCTCAATGGGAGTAGGAGTAGGTTCCTTTTTCTCTTCTTCTTCAACCCCGTTCTCTACCACCATGTCAATTTCAACAGCTTCATTCACTTGCTTGTTTGGTGGCTCCTTGATGGGAGGATCTTGTAACTCTTTTCCACTCCTCAAAGTCATCGCATTGATTTGGCCCTTGGGTGGTTGCTTAGTATCGCCTAGAAATTGGCCTGTTGGCCTTGAAGATTGACCCACTTGTTGAGCGAGTTGACTTAATTGACTCTCCAAGAGTTTCTGTTGAGCCTTCACTTCCACTACAAGAATCCGCGTTATTACCGACGTATATTACCGACCGTCCCTAAAACGGTCGGAAAATGTCACATTACCGACCGTTTTTCATAGGACGCAATTTACCGACCGTTTTTATTGATTTACCGACCGTTTCGTATAAAGGACGGAAATTACCGACCGTTTGTAATTATTACCGACYGTTTAACGATCGGTAATATAGTCAATTTTTTTATTTGACTTGAGACCAAATTTACCGACCGCTAAAGGGGCCTTACCGACCATGGACGGTCGGTACATTTATTTTWTTTTTTTTTAAAAAAGTTCGACCACTTGGTCGATTTACCTTCCTCTACTTCCGTATTTCAAGCCGACTTACCTTCCTCTACCACGTTACCAGACTTACCCCTCTCTCTCCTCATTCCTCAAGAACCCCTCTCTATCCTCATTCCCTCAATCTTTCTCTCTCTTCATTTTCTTCTCCCTTCTCTCACCTCCCCTCTCCCTCCGCCGCACAACTCCCTCCGCCGCACAACTCCCTCCGCCGCACAACTCCCTCCGCCGCCCCTCACACTTCACGCACAACTCCCTCCGCCGCCCCTCAGCCCTCTCCGCCGCCCCTCTCCCAACTCACGCCGCCGCCCTCCTCTCTTCTCCCATCTCACGCGCCACCGTACTCACGCCGCCGCCCCTCTCTTCACTCAATTTGGGTCTCAGATCTRTTTTTTTCTTCTTCTTTATCTTCGTTTTTTTGTTCGTTATAGTTCTAGGTTTTGTTTTGTTTCATTTTTCTTCTTTTTTTAATTAATTCAGATCTTAAAATTTCATTTGATTTTAGTTTTTATGACTTGTTTTTGACGGTTTTTTAATTTTTTTTTCACAATTCGTTTTTCTATTTTCAACATAATAATTCCAGTTCCTCATTTTCTTTTGAGTGTTTTTCAATTTTTTTGTTTAATCAGAGACCCTTTTTTCTTGTTTTTTTTTTCCTTTCGATCTTTACTTTCTTTTTTCTGTTGGTTTATTCCATTTTACTTTTGATTTTTTTCTTTGATATTCATTTAGATCTAGTGTTTCTTATTTTTCGATTTAATAAATCTTGTTTATTATATTTTTCTTCTTGTTTTTTTTCGATTTGAGTCAATTTTTTTTCGTTTTTCAGTTTTTTCTTTGTTTTTTATTTATTGATTCGTTTCTGATTTTTTTTATTTGGATATGTTTCTGATTTTGATTATAATTTTGCATTTTGATATATTTAATTTCTGTTTTTTTTTATTCTTTTTTTTGTAATTTGTAGTTCATTTTGTTTGTAATTTCTGTTTGCATTTTGATTGTTTCTGATTTTTTTATTTGTTTGTTGCAGCCCAAGCAAAGAAGAATTGAAGATCTATGATGTTCAAGTTGCAATGAAGCAATGAAGTTTTAATATTATTAGATATTAAGTAATTTGTTATTTCATGAATTTTAATGTATTATACATTTATACTATGATGTATTATCTTGTAATGTTATATGTATGTAAATTCATTTAAATAAAGAGTGTTATGCTAGATCATTAAAATTCTCAACAGTTTCTAATTTCATCTTGCATTCTTTTGTTTTATTATTAAATTTTAACAAAAAAATCAAAATAATTTACAAAAAAAAAAATATTGTTCAACTAAATTACCGACCGCTGAGCGGTCGGTAAAGTCAAACAACTTTTGGTAAATTGACTTTACCGACCGCCAACGGTCGGTAAAAGTCAATTTACCAAAGTTGTTGACTTTTACCGACCGCTCAGCGGTCGGTAATGGTTATTGTCAATTTTTTTAGGATATAATTGTGACTTCAAAGCTAGTTTCCGACCTGTCAACGGTCGCAAAAACCATATATTACCGACCGTTTGGCGGTCGGTAATCTGCGACCGTCGTGGAACGGTCGGTAATTTGCGTCCGTTGTAAACCGTCGTAGATTACAGTCTGTTCTTTGTTACGGTCGGTAATAACGGTCGGTACAATTTTACCGACCGTTTAGCGGTCGGTAAAGTCTTATTTACCGACCAGAACCATACCGACCGTCACTTACCGACCGTTGACGGTCGGTAAAAGGTTTTCCGACCGCCTCCGCGTTTTTACCGACCGTTTTTGATTTGTTTTGGACGGTCGGTAATAGCTTATTTTCTTGTTGTGTTCTTGGAGCACTTTTGCTTATTGACTTAGAAAGTTTTCCATCATAACCTCCATGTTGCTCTTTTGTTGGATTGGAGGAGGTTGTGGATTGACATTTTGGGATGGTTGATTGAATGGTGCTCTCGCTTGGAAACCGGGCGGTTGATTGAAATTATTGCGAGGAGGAGGTGGATAGAGTTGTGCTTGAGTGTTCTTGTATGAGAACACAAGATTATGCTTCCATCCCTCATTATATGTGTTGGAATTAGGATCAAATGGCCGCCTTGAATTAGAATTATAGAGAGCATTAACTTGCTCAATAGACATCCCATCGTTGTTGACTTGACATTAATTAACGACATGACCTTGTACTCCACACATTTGAAATGTGACCGCCATAGAGGTCCCAACTTGAAATTGATCGAACTTATGAGAGAGTGCTTGCACAGTACTAGCCAATGAGGTTAATGTATCAACATCATATTTACCTCCCTTCTTTGAACTATTTCGGCCACTTGGATGATAGTTGTCATTAGCCGCCATCTTTTCAAGAAACTCCTTTGCTTCCGTTGGATTCTTAGTCATGAGGACCACCTGAAGCAGCATCAATATAGATACGGAACTCATGTGTCAACAAACCATTATAGAAAGTTTAGATAAACATCCATTCAGGGATCCTTGATGAGGGCACTGCCTTTGCAAGCGTAGAAACCTTCTCCATGCTTCATATAATGACTCGTCATCAGATTGTTGAAAGGTTGCTAGCTCATTCCTTAACTTCGCAGTCTTTCCTTTCCCCAAAAACTTCACCAAGAAAGCCTTAAAAAGTTTGTCCCAAGTATCAAAAGTTCCAACACCTTTATCTCGCAACCACTCCCTTGCTCTATCTCGAATAGAGAATGGAAAAAGGCGTAGTCGAATAGCATCCTTACTCACATTGTTGATTTTCACAGTATCACATTTCTCCAAGAAACTGGCAATATGGCTTACAGGGCATTTGTTGGCTAGCCCCGCAAATGAATCATTGGAGATGAACTGGATGAATTGAGGCTTGAGTTCAAAGTTTGCATCATTGACAGTTGGTCTCACAATGCTAGATAGTGCACCACTTGTAGTGTCTGGTACACCATACTCCCAAAGTGACTTAGCACGTTCCTCGGCCATTGTTTCCTGTGTAATCTGATTTCTCCTCCTTCTTCTACCTCCTTGCCTACGTGCAATAGCTTCGATTTCAAGGTCTATAGGAATCAAGTTCTTCTGACCTGTTCGTCGAGTTTGCATGCAACAAGAAAAACTAGAAACAAAAGATCAAATAACAAAGGAATATAGCCAAAGCAATTTAGCTAAATCAAAAGCTTAGCAAAAATAAATCAAAACAAACTAATTTAAACACTGTTAGTCCCCGACAACGGCGCCAAAATTTGATAGGCGTGTCGCGCACCTAACAAAAATAACCAAGCTTTTCCTCCTAACTATGTAGTCAGGCAAGTAAGAGTCGAATCCCAAGAGACTAAATGGTTCAAAGTGGTTAGATGGCACATGAACAACAAAGTATTGCTATTCCAATCAAAAAAAGAATCCTGAACTTCTGATTCAAAAAAGAAAGTTAATTGACACCACAGTTAATTTAGAAGTGATAACTATTAACAATGGGAGCAAAGGCTAAACATGAAGAGGATTTTTTTGTTTTGGTAATTGTTAGTAGGAGACAAAATTTAGAAATACAATTGTTGAGTTCAAAGAGCATGATGCTGTCAGAGACATTGGAAAGGAATCAGAAAGTTGAAAGAAAAAGAAATCATGGAGGAGAGTAGGAAGAAGAAAGTGAAAAAGGGTGAAAAGGAAGAAGAGGAATAAAGAAAGGGGCAAAAATAAGAAAAACATAACGACAGTGGGCCCACAAATACGGAATTTGGCAAAAAACCCATTAGGTGGTGGAATTTTAAAAAGTTCTGTAATGTATTGGTGGTAGTTGTAAAATAAACGATGTGGTGGTGGTTAATTGAAATATTTTGTAATGAAGGTTGTCCGTACAAAAATTCCAAAATAAAATGTGTGGTTGTCGAGTCCCTCATCGAGACTATGCAGTCAAGAGGTATATGGAGGCCATTGAAGGCTCCAAAAGACACATAACTTGACTTCATTTTAATTAAAATCAAAAACAAATTAAGGTATATAATTCACTAATTTCATATATTTGGTCGCCAAATAAAATTACCGAAAAATTATGTGGAAGTCGGTTGGGTCACTTATACATATTCTAACACAATGTGGACGGATTATATAGAGGTCATTTATATATCTTGCTAATTAGAGACAAGCTAAGTTATATGTGTATTAGGTTAAGGACAGTATATATAATATATGAAATATACTATATATATATATACTAATATATATATTATAAAATATATATATATATATATATATAATATATATCTAATATATATTATATAATATAATTACACACATATTATACTGTATATACTTAGCATTATTTACGTTTATCTTTTCTTTTCGTTGCTATATGCCTAATGCAATCGTAGTGGGGGAAATTGTGGATCGACTGAAAACAAATACCAAGAGGAGGGTGAATTGTATTGAGGAACTTAAGTAACTTTTTGCGGAAATTAAAAAAGAAACTTAATCAAAGAACACGAGCAAAGGGAATTTTCCAAACACAGAAACCTCAAGACAAACCCAAGAGAGAAAAACTGTGCCTACATATCTATTTCGAGACTTTCGTCTTATATAATTAGTATGCAACACCTAATTACTAAGGTCTTAAGACAACTCGTTCTCAGTTCCATAGGAACTTCTTAACCCTGCAACCAACCTCTGTTGTCACTACGTATGCTAAAACGGCGATTTCTGATGAAATGTCGGTCTCATCGGCTTATGAATCTCACTTCACAACCCCACCACTTCAATCAAACAAAAAGAAGCACTTACAACTCTATGTAACACAATGCCTAAATGCTTGTTCATTGATATGAATAAAGCTCTGAATTAAATTCTTTGCTCAATAGGTGGTTATCTTGTTAATTTCCAACTGAGTGTTATTATATGTAACCAGAAGATGCGTAGAAACAAGCAGAAAGTCCACTACCACACTACTCCCTTTTTTGTAGGAGTAATGCTTGTAGTGGAACATTGACCAAACAAGCTCCATCACTCCACGTTTTCTTGAATACAGATTAAGCCGGTTAAATCCCTAAAAACCCTCAGTTTTAGTACACACGTTTCTTCATAACCGATTTCCCTATTTTTATGGCTCTTCCCTTTTATCAAAACCGATTTTATTCAGAAAAACTTTTCCAAAGATAAAATTACTTTAAATAAGGGAAGATATAATATAAAGTTTTTAAGAAAATTTCTCAACAGAAAAATTAATCTTTAATATTTTATGAAAAGACTTTATTATATAAATTCATTATATACAATTTCCTAGGTTTTTAGGACAAATATATTTTCACAAAATACCGGCATTAAAATTCTTTAATAGATAAAACACAAACTTTAATAATTTATTTTCTTTTTATCCTTTGAGCAATATTTCAC
>SNQN01004192.1:31872-47117 GCA_008642245.1 Bassia scoparia
CATATATTATAACCAAGCAGTACAATATATCTAGAACCCTAAATCTACTGTACCCAATGTCGAGTCATTTTTACAAGGAACTCAACCTTCCTTGACTTTGAACTTCTTCCTTGAGTTCTTCCATTTCTTCAATCAAGTCACAAGAACTTCTTCCTTCTCCTAAGGATGTCCTTGCTCCATTAAGACTTCTTGAARCATGGAACCTTTAAGCACATCACTAAACACACATATTAGATATTAACATATAGAGTTTGCTTTCTTGGTTTGGAGTGCCATTCATCAAAACTTAGGGTTCAACAGAAATGATAACTTTAAGGACAGTGATTTCACGTCTCTTAATCTCAGAGCATTTTAATTTGTTTATATCCCCACATCACTTATTTTAGGATGCTCGCTTATATATCGTAGGCACAATAGCGCGTTCAGTAGCTAGTATGTAAGTCGAAATTGCTCATGGTAGAGCTAAAATTTACACGGTACATATGCAATTGCAACAAAAACAACACATGATAACCAACGCAAACTAGTTATTAGTTGGACAAACTGAACCATATATGGCTGTGATTTGAAGCCTCAGCGTGCTGCACCACCACGGACCTAGCTCCGAGGCAGCCTTCAGATGCTCCTGCTTATAGGCGTGTCGTGCACCTAACAAAAATAACCTAACTTTTCCTCCTAACTATGTAGTCGGGCAAGTAAGGGTCGAATCCCAAGAGACTAAATGGTTCAAAGTGGTCAATTTTGATTCTAATTTATGCTAAGCAAGTAACAATTTAGAGTTGAGATTGATTAACTATGCTAAAACTAATAACCACAAAAGGAAAAAGTGCGATTAAAATTCAACGATTAAAAACACCTAGAGTTAAGCATCACCACTAGCATAATTGACACAAAGCAATTCATACCCTAATTTAATCGATTAATTGTTCAAGAGAAAAGGTAACCATATAAAATACCACAAACCTCTCCCGAGTATCTATGGCTTCTCTAACTTGCAATCAAGCCTACTCTCGTGGAATCATACAAATTAGAGACATTGATCGCAAAACCCTAATTTTCCAACAATTCATTCTACCCACTCCCGTGGAGAACTTCATGTTCTTAATTGAAATAATCAAATTCGTCATTACCCAAATCCCATTGCGATAAAAAAAATGAATTCATAACAATACCAATTATCCCTAATCTAGTATTGGCATAAGAATAATCAATTAAGCATGAACAATCAACCATTAAATTGGGGATTCTTTTAATTTTATCAAAAGTCAATCATGGCTAGGGTTTAGCCTAACCCTAGATTAAGAAAACTACTTACACATCATTGTTGAATAAACAAAACTAATATTGCAAGAAAGAAGGATTAACTACAATAAAAAAATGAATAGAGATAAGAAAATAATACTTGAATTGATGAAATTTCCAAATCAATGTTGAAAGTACCAAAATTTGGAGTTGTGCGCTCAAAACAAGGAGAGAGAAAGCTTCTTCTATCAACCAAACTAATAAAGAAAAGTATGTCCAGGAATAGAATGAAAAATTCTCTGTAAAAACCTATTTAGATGCTAGGAATATGAATAGTTTTCTACATCAAAGAAGGGGCCGCAACCAGGGTGTGGCATGTGATGCTAGGCCGCAACTAGGTTGCGGAGTGGGCTGCCACGTACTCCAAAACTCTTCAAAAAATCAAGTGGCCGCAACCAGATTGTGGTAAACTAGGTGATTTCCACAACCAGGTTGTGAGGGAGCTTCATGAGCAATTCTTTTAAGCTTTTACGCCAATATAAGCGTCTTGAATCACCAGTTCTTTGATCAACATCCGATTAGCTCTACATGCATCTCCAATAATCCTAGCAAAAGCACACAAAACCTAAAAAACAAAGCAAAACACACCCGAGAAGAGCAATAGCAAAATATAAAGTATAATAGCTCTATAAAGGTTGAAACTATGGGAAAAGAAAGATGAAAACAAACAAATTTAGCATAGAAATATGAGTATAAAATGGTGCTATCACCTGCCCAATTCAACCTTGCGCTTGTGAGCCTGACACATCCTGATCCCACCAGTCTTTGAAGATTCAGCTCCATCAGATCTTGTTAATTCTGCTCTATTGTTAAACAATACTTCCTCAAAATATCGAGTATTATCTCCAACACGACTAGGTTTTTAGGTACTTCAACCAGCGCCTTAGATTAACATCCATTATCTCCAACATTGATACTGCCTTTAAGAACTCTAAGTGAGGCAACTTAAACAATGCATCACAATCCTTCCCCTATCCCTGCATACGACGAAAAATCAATCTCCTCTAATCAAATTGGATTACCTAATTAAGGTTTGTTGCAAGCGTGGTGGACACACACATATATATTTGATTGACACAATAATATAATGTAGAGAGGAAATGAATGCACTAAATAATATAATTCTTATAATCTTAATCTTGTGTGTACTTTTCCAATTACAAAACAACATATTTATACAACGTCATAACTTATTAAATTTATGTTTCTCCTGCTTTTTCTTATATGCTATAATATTATAGGTTTTCCTTATTTCACTCAATGGCATATGTAAATCAAGTTTATTACTTGTTATTTTTAACAAGGTTGTACTCTAATCAATTAAAGATTGGTGCATTACACGATTCACTCCACTAAACAGCGGGTGCACCTCGTTTTCGAGTCTAATGGCCATTGTTAACTTTCTATCCATTAAATGCATTTTCATCGTAAACTAGTAGTTGCAAATTAACTACCACCCTAACGATAGTCACTAATTAGTGATCGACTGAATGAAATTCAATTATGATATAGTTACTATCCCTAATTTAGTGTCAAAATGCTCGTTGGATGCACAACTCTTGCCATTTGAGTCTGAAACTTGGTGAGGAGTCATCCCTCATCACCCTTAAGGAGTGGGAGAAATTCTGGGCAAAACAGAGTTGGCTTGCATTGGGTCACCGAAATTCAATTCTACACTACTACAAAAATGAGCAAAGAGATTGGTCAAAAAAGGGCAAAGAGACCGCATAACAACCGGTCTCCAGCTCACAGGGCTCTTAGTTGAAGAGACCGGTTAGTAATTGCGGTCTCTTCAAGCAACCAAAGAGACCGGTTTTCTAAAAATCGGTGTCTAAAAATACAACATAAGAGACCGTATCTAACATAAAACTAGTCTTTTAGTTATATCAAAGAGACCGCTTTTTGTGTCAGATGCAGTCTCTTTGATTGCCTAAGAGACCGGTTTTAAATAACCGGTCTCTTATGTTTTATATATAATTAAAAAAAACAAATGCCTGCAATGTTGCAGGCGTACTACCCTTTTGGTCACTAATCCAAACATACACCATATATACGAATATAATAAATATATACAGAGAAATATATCTCATTGTGCTCATGATATTATTATTTTTTTAAATAGAAAATTTTACAATCATTGTAAATAAGAAGTATATTCTTAAATTAACACCTCTTTTGCATTACATGATAAATCTTTTCTAAATCTTCCTCACGACTGAATCACATATGCATAACCATACCAAGTCCACATCCATGCCAATACCTAATTTCAACAACAATATCAATTAGTTAGAAATATAAAGTTAAATTGAACACCAACATAAGAGAAGGAACCCATTATCGCAGAAACATCAATTCTTCTAAAAAAATTAAAAGAAATACAATTACTCAATTCAATCCAATCGACAAACTCAACAGTTACTATAATCCAATGACCACAAACTAATTTGGCACAAAATAATTTATGCAAAGTTACAAACATAGACGCCAATTCATCATCACAAACCAAATTACAAAACTTAATATTACACTAATAACGACAAACCAATTAATTAATAATCACTAAAAAAAGGAAAAGAAAACAAATCATATCAAATACTGGCAATTCGCAAGCAATTTTACAATCAAAATCAAAAAACTAAAACAAACATAAAAAACAAATCGGGAAGAAATAAACCTAAAACAATTTGGAAGAAAAAACCGAAAACAGATCGAGAAGAAAAAACCACAAAACAGTATATAAAAACACGAAAACAAAAAAAAAATCCGAAAAACGAAAACCTAGAAAATATAAACTTAAATATGACAATCCAATATCAAATGAAAATCACAGGAAAAAAATTATGAAATAAATCGAAGAACAAAACTAAAAAACAAAAAAAATCCCAAAATCTGATAACGAAATAGAAAAGCATAGATTGAACGAAAACGAAATAGAAAAGCGTAAATTGAACAATATTTTAAGAAAATTCGAGGAAAACAAATGAATTACAAGAAAAAAATCAATGTTTAGTACTTAGATCGATAAAATCTGAGAAAAAGAAATTAACTAAAAATAAATAAATTGTATAAGAACATTACCTGCAAAATTTCCTAACTATTGAGCAAAGTAATCGAAGTCCGTTTTCAATGAAAATCGAGCAAAGCAATCGATGTTCTTTTTTTTTATCAAAAATCGAGCAGCGAAGAAATGGGTTTTAAATTTTAATCCACTACAAGAATTTCGTGTAAGGCCGACCAAAATTATCGATCGAAAGAAAATCGGTCGGTATTACCGACCGACACCGACCGCAGCTGGTCGGTGTAATTTACTGACCGACTATTCGATCGGTATTACCGACCGATTTTGAAATCGGTCGGTGTACCGACCGAATAATCGGTCGGTGAGCCCTTTGAATTATACACCCCCCATCCGCATTTTTAATTAAAAAAAACAATTCCCAAAACATCACCGACCGATTTCAAAATGTGACAAGATAGGAGCGAAAATCACAAAAAATGCCTAAAATGGCCTAAAATGTCAATTTTTTGGGTAAAATGGTCTTTTGTCGTTTAAACAGAGTCAATCAAAGTCTAGGAAGCCTAATGGTGTCTAATAGGACGTGTCTAGTTTGAAAACTAGTAAATGGATAGAAATGTGACAAGATAGGAGCGAAAATCACAAAAAATGCCAAAATGGCCTAAAATATCAATTTTTAACGTAAAATGGTCTTTTGTCGTTCAAAGCGAGTCAATCAAAGTTTAAGAAGCCTAATGGTGTCTAAAGGACGTGTCTAAGGTTTAAACTAGTAATGGATAGAAATGTGACAAGATAGGAGCGAAAATCACAAAAAATGCCATAAAATGGCCTAAAATGTCAATTTTTAACGTTAAAATGTCTTTTGTCGTTCAAACCGAGTCAATTAAAAGTTTAGGAAGCCTAATGGTGTCTATTAGGACATGTCGAAGGTTTGAAAACTAGTAATGGATAGAAATGTGACAGATAGGAGCGAAAATCACCAAAAAATGCCAAAAATGGCCTAAAATGTCAATTTTTAACGTTAAAATGGTCTTTTTTGGCGGATCAAACCGAGTCAATCAAAGTTTAGGAACCTAATGGTGTCTAATAGGACGTGTCTAAGGTTTGAAAACTAGTAATGGATAGAAATGTGACAAGATAGGAGCGAAATCCCCAAAAACGCCAAAAATAGCCTAAAATGTCAATTTTTAACGTAAAATGGTCTTTTGTCGTTCTAACCAAGTCAATCAAAGTTTAGGAAGCCTAATGGTGTCTAAAAGGTCGTGTCCAAGGTTTGAAAACTAGTAATGGATAGAAATGTGACAAGATAGGAGCGAAAATCCCAAAAAACGCCAAAAATGGCCTAAAATGTCAATTTTTAACGTAAAATGGTCTTTTGTCGTTCTAACCAAGTCAATCAATTTGGGTGTCAATGTTATATTCTTTTGATTTGGAATTGTTTGCACTAACTCCGTAATTTCCAGGAAAAATATACGCAAAACCTTACTGAGTCTCAGGCTAGCGGTATGGAGGTGGATCCCAACAAGGTGTTCTTTGACACGGTTGGTGGATTTCGCAAGGGGGAGGTTTATGGTCTAGGCAAAGCTGGAGCTTCTCTCTATTACGAGAACAGCTCGAGCCATGCCGGACCTAGCTACTCTGCGATTTCCGCTAAACTGGATGAGATGTGTGCACGTTTTGAGGCATCAGAGCGCGCTTGGGTGGAGTTAGAGCAGAGAGCTATTGAGAGAGATCGCTTGCGAGATGAAGAGCAACGTCGTCAAGCGGAGTACATAGAGCAGATGAGGGCGCAGATGGACGCTTTCATGAGGCAGTTCGACCCTTTCCACTACGCCCTGACGACCGCACAGACGGTTCTGGCGCTTCTGGAGCATTCGTATCGTAGTAGAGGTCATTAGTTTACCATTTATTGATTGTACGTTTTTATTTGTTACATTTTGTTTTTGATCTTGTGTATATTGCGAACTATTTATATTAAATATACAATTTTATATATATAATTATATGTTTTAATAGTTTTATATTAATATATTATTAATTAATTTATCTTTCTAATTCATTTAATATATATTGAATGCAAAAAAAAAACAAATTTACCGACCGAATATTCGGTCGGTAAGTGCAATTTCAAAATAAAAAAAATTATGGAGTGAATATCGACCGAAAAATCGGTCGGTAATGGCAATTTTTAAATTAAAAAAAAAATAATATGGAGTTATTACCGACCGAAAGGTCGGTCGATAATCACTCCAATGTCCCTCCATTTTTTGGAGGGAAAAAAAGGGTTATCGACCGATTTTTGGTCGGTATACCGAACGATTTTAAATCGGTCGGTATACCGAACGATTTTAAATCGGTCGGTAACTCTATTTCTCCCTCCAAAAAATGATCGAATTTAATCAGTCGGTAAGCGGTCGGTAATCGGTCGGAAAACCCTTACCGACCGATGATCGGTCGGTAAGCGTGGTCGGCCGAAGCCAATTTTCTTGTTGTGATCAATGAAAAAAATCAGCAATATAAAGCTCTAGAGCAAAGAATGAAAATCAAGTGAAATTAATTAGTGAAAGATCTAGAGACTTAGAGAAATAGAAGAGGGAAAAGAATTGATGAAGAAGAAAATTATGTTTGTGTGAGAGGATAGAAAAGAAAGGAGGCAGCGTAGTGTTTAATGAAAGGAAGCTGATATGCCATATGCCTCAGTGCCTTATAGTTGTTAAATGGGCTATGGGCCTCCTATTTTAAAAAATTATAAAATGGATAAGAGACYGTTTTGGATATGTCAGGTCTCTTATATTGATCTAAGAAACCGGTTGATTCAAATAACCGGTTTCTTAGCTTAAGAGACCGGTGAAATAACTTAAACGGTTTCTTAAAAATGGTGATTTTGCCCATTTTTGTAGTAGTGCTAGGATAAAAAACGTGGATTATAATTGACGAATTCATGGGATTTGGGGGACTAAATACAAAATGATGAAACAACTTGTTCGGGTTTTCAAATCTGAACTCATCAAGACTACGCAAGTGGATAGGACGGATCAAGAGAGAATATCTTAAGGTGTCGGAAGACAATTAACTCCACTTTGAAAAAATAGGTGTTCATGAACATATGGGATTTCGGGGATCAGGAAAAAATGGTCGTAGATCTTTTTGATTTTTTAGGGTCATCCATTAAGCCTACACAACTAGAGATGGTTAACAAAGACCAGTTTAAGGTGTCCAAAGACACAAAGCTCCAAGCCACATAGTTTGAAAATTGCGAAAATTGAAGCTTCTAGTTCAAGAATTTATCGGATATCATGGTAATGATTGAAAATCATGTGGGAGGTTTGTCAGGTCACCCATCGTGCCAATGCAAGTTGAGAGGACTACTAGAATTTCGTCCAAGGCCGACCGAAAAAAATCGGTCGGTAACACCGACCGACACCGACCGTAGTTGGTCGGTGTAATTTACCGACCGATTTGAATATCGGTCGGTGTACTGACCGATGCATCGGTCGGTAATCCCTTTGATTTTTAAACCCCCATCTGCATTTTAAATTAAAAAAAAAATTCCAAAATGTTACCGACCGAATAATCGGTCTGTGTACCGACCGATTATTCGGTCGATAATTCCTTTGATTTTTGAACCCCATTTGTCTTTATAATTTTTTAAAAAAAAACAAATCAAAAAACTTTATCGACCGATTATTCGGTCGGTAAAGTTTTTTTTTAAAATAAAAAAAATAATTTTTTGATGCCTTTTCGACTTCGACCCAAATTAAACCCCCAACTCACAATTCACTCACTCTCACTCTCACGACCCAAACCCCCAACTCACTCACTCACTCTCTCTCTCTTCAACCCCAAACCCCCTCCCCTCCGGAGAACCCCCTCCCCTCCGGCGACGCTCTCTCTCTCTCTCTCTCTCTCTCTCTCTCTCTCCTTCCTTCTCTCTTTCTCCTTCCCTCTCTCTCTCCTTCTCCCTTTCTCTCCTTCTCCCTCTCTCTCCTTCTCCCTCACTCTCATTGTTGTTGCTGCTGCGCCACTCCTCTCCTCCGTCGTTGCTGCTACGCCACTCCTCTCTCCTCCGCCATTGTTGTTGCGCACTTCTCCCTCACGGTTACGGTTTTTTATTTTTTATCAATTTTCTGCAATTATTTAATTTAAGGGTTTAATCTAATTAATTTTTGTTTCAAAATTGTGAATTGGGGTTTTTGGGCTTGAAGTAGCTCGAATTTCGCACGAATTTTCTGGTTTTGGGAGTTGTTTTCACATTCCCTTAAGGTATTTTTGGGTTATTTTGATTAATTTTATGGTATTTTTATTTTGAATATTAAAGTATATGTATGTATGTTTAAGTAAGTATGCATGTATGTAGTGTTATGTTTGTGGTATTTTTTTCAAAAATTAAAGTGGTGTGTTGTGTGTGTGTGTGTGTGTGTGTGTGTGTGTGTGTGTGTGTGTGTGTGTGTGGTGTGTTGTGTGTGTGGTGTGTGTGTGTGTGTGTGTGTGTGTGTATGTATGTATGTATGTATGTATGTATTGTATGTATGTATGTATGTATGTATGTATGATATGTATGTATGTATGTATGTATGTATGTATGTATGTATATGTAGTATGTATGTATGTATGTATGTATGTATGTATGTGATGTATGTATGTATTGTATGTATGTATGTATATGTATGTATGTATGTAGTATGTATGTATGTATGTATGTATGTATGTATGTATGTATTATGTATGTATGTATGTATTATGTATGTATGATGTATGTATGTATGTATGTATGTATGTTGATGTATGTATTATGTATTATGTATGTATGTATGTATGTATGTAGTATGTATGTATGTATTGTATGTATGTATGTATGTATGTATGTATGCATGTATGCATGTATGTATGCATGTATGTATGTATGTATGTATGTATGTATGTATGTATGTATGTATGTATGTATGTATTGTATGTTGTATGTATGCTTGCATGCGTGTGCGTGTGCGTGCCTGTGCGGTGCGTGCAGTGTGATGGTGTGTGTGTGCATGTGTGTGTGTTTGTTGGTTGTGTGTGTGTTGTATTGTTTAAGTATGTATGTGTTTAAGTATGTATGTTTGTATGTAGGTAAGTATGCATCATTGGCCTAGATACCCGTTCAAGGCTTACTCATTAGGAGTAAGTCTTGAATAGTCCCCGTTTTGGGACTATTCTTGAATGTCTCTCACTCACTACTTAGGATGTAAATGCGCGTCTTGTTTTCCATTCTAAGGACGATTTCGGCTTCTCATTTCCCTTAAAGTTTTCTAGGTACATATGTATATAATTTTTTACATCGTTTACTTAGAGAACCATGGGGAGATTCTGCCGAGATTTCCTTAGAATTGAAAACATGGCATGCATTTACCAACGAAAATCCGAAAAAATGCTAAAAATGGCCAAAAATGTGAATTTTTAACTCGTCGTGTCTAAACCCATAAAATCAAGATCTAAGAAACTCAAATGAGAAAAATATGACATGAACGAGATTAAAATACACGTAATACGATGCGTTTATAGATCTTAGGCTCGAAAACTCATAAAACGCCCCAAAATTTGGCTGTAAATGTTATATTCTTTTTATTTGGAATTGTTTGCACTAACTCTGTAATTTACAGGAAAAAGATACGTAAAACCTTACTGAGTCTCAGGCTAGCGGTTCGGAGGTGGATCCCAACAAGGTGTTCTTTGACACGGTTGGCGGATTTCGCAAGTGGGGCAGAGGTTTATGGTTTAGGCAAAGCTGGAGCTTCTCTCTATTACGAAAAAAGCTTGGGCCAGGCCGGACTTCGCTACTCTGCGGTTTCCGCTAAACTGGATGAGATGTCTGCACGTTTTGAGGCGTCAGAGCATGCTCGGGCGAAGTTAGAGTAGAGAGACCGTGAGCGGGATGAGAGAGACTGTGTTCGGGATGAGAGAGAGCGCTTGCGAGATGAAGAGCAACGTCGTCTAGTCGAGGATCACAAGAGGCAAGCGGAGTACATAGAGCAGATGAGGGCGCAGATGGACGCTTTCATGAGGCAGTTCGGCGACCCGTCTTCCTTTCCACGACACCCCGACGACCGCACAGACGATTCTAGCGCTTCTGGAGCATTCGTAGCGTAGTAGGAGTCCTTAGTTTACCATTTATTGATTGTACTTTTGTATTTCTTACATTTTGATCTTGTGTATTGCGAATTATTTATATTAAATATACAATTTTATTTTGCATATTTAACCTGTTTTATATTAATATATTATTAATTAGTTTATTTTTATAATTCTTTTAATATTTATTAAAAGCCAAAAAAAACATATTTACCGACCGATTATTCGTTCGGTAAAGGCTTTTGAAAATAAAAAAAAAAATCCTAGGAGGGTTTACCGATCGATATATCGATCGGTAAACCCTCCATGGCCCTCCATTTTTTGG
The DNA here is from genome assembly GCA_008642245.1 of Bassia scoparia. Lineage (NCBI taxonomy): Eukaryota > Viridiplantae > Streptophyta > Magnoliopsida > Caryophyllales > Amaranthaceae > Bassia > Bassia scoparia. The sequence continues at coordinate 42,624 of SNQN01004192.1, forward strand.
TGGGAAAAGAGGAGGTACCGACCGAATATTCAGTCGATGCCTCCTCTTTTCCCTCTTAAAAATTGTCGGATGATATTCGTCGGGAATCGGTCGGTATTCGGTCAGTAAACCCTTACCGACCGAATTTCGGTCGGTAATCTTTGGATTACCGACGATTCTGATTCCAACACCGCTTACCGACCGATTTTCGGTCGGTAACCGTGGTCGCCCGAAGCCAATTTTCTTGTTGTGGAGGATCAATGGAGGTCATTTGAATGTGTGAAAAGACATATGACTCTTCTTATTAATTAGTCCAAAAATTGAAAAAATTGAAGACTATTTATTAGTTCGCGATTTTCTTGAATTTTGGGATTTTAGAGAAAAAAAATCAAAAATCATTTTGGGGTATGTGTTGGGGAGGGGAGGGGAGGCTTATTGTTTTTAGGTCACACATCAAGCCTATAAATGTGCATATAAATATGAATATAACCAAAATTGAATCCAATAGTTCATGAATTTTTCGAATTTCATTGTCCAGTAAAAAATGATCAAAAATAAAATGTGTGGTTTGTCGAGTCCCTCATCGAGACTATGCAAGTCAAGAGGTTATATGGAGGCCATTTGAAGGGCTCCAAAAGACACATAACTTGACTTCATTTTAATTAAAATCGAAAACAAATTAAGTGTATAATTCACTAATTTCATATATTTTGGGGTCGCCAAATAAAATTACCGAAAAATTATGTGGAAGTCGGTTGGGTCACTTAATACATATTCTAACACAAGTGGACGGATTATATAGAGGTCATTTCATATATCTTGCTAATTAGAGACAAGCTAAGTATAGGGTGTATTATACATCAGAATCAGAGCATGCATTTTAATTTGTTTATATCCCACATCACTTATTTCAGGATGTTCGCTTACCGTAGGCACAATAGCACGTTTAGTAGCTAGTATGTAAGTTGAAATTGCTCACAGCAGAGCTAACTTTACACCGTACATATGCAAACAAGTTATTAGTTAGACAAACTGAACCATAAATGGTTGTGAATTGAAGCCTCAGCGCGCTGCACCACCACGGACCTAGCACCGAGGCAGCCTCGGATGCTCCTGTCCGATTCAGCCTTGCGCTTGCGAGCTTGACCCTTCTTGTTCCCACCAGTCTTTGAAGATTCAGCTCCATCAATTCTTGTTACTTCTGCTCTACTGCTAACCAAAACGTCCGCAAAATTACCGAGTATTATCTCCAACACGACTCGTTTTTCAACTTCAACTAGCCTTAGATTAACATCCATTATCTCCAGCAATGATACTGCCTTTAAGAACTCCAAGTGAGGCAACTTGAACAATGCATCACAGTCCCTCCCCTGTCCCTGCATACGACGAAAAATCGATTAGTCTCCTCTAATCAAATGGGATCACCTAATTAAGCTTGTGCTCTAATCAATTAAAGATTGGTGAATTACGCGATTCACTCCACGAAACAGCGGGTGCACCTCGGTTCGAGTTTGATGGCGATTGTCAACTTTCTATCCCTTACACTTGTCGAAACTGGTTACAAAAAGAAAAACACAAGCTAGCAATGGATTAATTCATGTATATATATGCTTCAAAAATTAAAATTAAGCGATATATAAGATCAGATCAGACCTGTTGGATCTTTTGATGCGGCTTTGAGGTCTAGGAGAGTCTGGATTATTCTATCCAGAGTCGACGATGGGATTGAAGTCGCATACAATGATATATCGCGAATGAAGGGCTAATCTCTTGAGTCTCTCGTCAACCTTGCGCTGCCCATTCTTTTTTCATATGTTCTTCTTGGTATATAGGCTAAGCATGAAATTAAATAAAGAAAATCCATGAAACTGTTCCAATTCAATTATAATACTATAATTAAAAAATTGCTTGCATGTTGCATGCTTTTATTAGTACAATGCAAAATGAAAGAGCTAATAATAACTTAATTGCATACAAGAAAGAAAGATATTGATGCAAAAAAATCAAGCAAATAAGTAAAAATGAAAGAAAAACATATGGTAGGTGAAGAGGAGACAATCAGGATAGGCTGGATTCTGAAAGATGTCAATGGGTCTATGAGGAGGTGCATTCGAGAGAAAGTCGAGAACAGCGCGAAGATTGATTCAGCTTGAAAGGAGTTGTTGGTCTTGGATGCGACGGAAAGAGATCAATTGATGAGGCGGGAAGACGAGGGAAGCAGCGGCACCGGATTCGTCGTTTCGGACAGTGAACACCAGGCCGATTGGAGGAGCAACTTAGACGTTTGGGACGACATTCGGGTTGGTGAAGTCTTGGTGGCACATGATTTCGAGTTCTTGGGTGAGTGCGTTTTCTGCGGGTATTTGAAAGTATAAGGTGTTCTGTGATGGGTGCACTCGAGTGATCTTGCTGATTCGAATGACTAGATTTAGAGGAATGATGAATAGCACGCTGCTATTGAAAAATCGCGGGGGTATTTGGGTCTTTTMGCTCATTAATGGCTCACGTGGGTGGGGGAGAAATAACCCCGTTTTCCTACTTCCGTTTTATTAGCAAATTTAACATTGTTTAAAGTCTTCATTATATTTGGGCGGTTTCTTGTCTACACAGAGTAGAAGCTTGCGTTTCAGGCGAAATCGGAGGGACAAGATTGTTGCCTTATCTTCTCATCGGTTTGATTGTAGCGGAATTCTCTCACAACAACTCCTAAATCATGGAAAAATCCGCAGCGTGAGCCGTTGGTAAGTTAAAATTCGCATATCTTCTTCAATTTTTCAAATTTTAAAAAAATTATTTGGTAGTGTGCTTTGTTTAATTAGTGATATCTTTAAATTTGTTGCATATCTTCTCTTCAATTTTTCGGAAAAAAAAAATTGGATTGGGTAGTGCTTTTGTAATTTGTTGATTGAATGGTTGTTTTAAGTGGAAAATAGTTAGCGAATGTAGCTCTGAACAAATCTACGTTTGTAGTTGTCGAGTGCATGAATTTGGTCGAATAATTTGGTGTATAGGTTAGTGTGAATAACTGATGTGAATTTATAAATGAGTTGAAGTTAGGGTTCCTTGGTTTGCTGATATAGGTTAGGCTTCGTTCCTTGCTTTGCTGATAATGTGAATTTAAAACTTTTCAAATGTTGATATCTGCGACTTCCTACCCACATCCCTAGCCTGATCTGATTGTAATTTATGTTTAAACTTAGTTGTTTAATTTAATTTGCTCCCTTTCCACCAAAAAAAAAATGTTGATATCTGCACTTGTGGAAGGATTGGTGCCCAAAAATTTATAAAGCTCATGCCAAATGTTTTAGTAGAATGCATAATAAGGCTTCTTTGCTTCAAAGCTGACATGAGAGGGATATAATATAAATTCGGAGATGACCTACTTTCTTTTCCCCTAATGGGTGTCCCATTGACCTGATCTCCCTTTCCCTCATTGAGAGTCCCATTTAATTCATTATTAGCATACTTCCGAGTCGTGACCCTTGAAGTACCTGTACAATGTGACAATATATGATGCTTTCTGCTTTTATGGTATGTCATTACAAAATATATGTTTGCACAGTGGTCTTTTAAGTATGGGACAGGGAAGGTACTTATAGCAGAGCGAATGTTTATTATTGTAAACTTTTAACATGGAAACAAAGCCGTAATTACCACTTCATGGCATTATTGGGTGTTTGTGATGAGTGTCCCTAATCAGGGTATTGCATCCAGCAGGCTAGGAGGGTACTTATAGCAGAGCGAATGTTTCGATTGAAACACTAGTCAGAGATACTTGGATTCCTGTCCACTTTACGGCAAATAGGAGGCAAAGGATAGTTTACTGAGATTTTTGTTTAATTCTTCAATGATCCAATGTTTTAATAGTTCTAGTAGTAATTGTTATTGTTATGCTGAAAATGTACATTAAATGCGATTACTGATTTTAGCTTTATTTCAATTATTTGCTTAGTGTGACAAGGCTATAGTATCTATATTCTATATGGAATTTTAGTGGTTTGCACTTTTGCAGTATGTTTTATCTAATAATTATTAGAATAAGGTTTATATGGACAGCTCAAGATATGTCAGTTTTTAGAGCCCACTGTTTGTGCCCAATAATTATTTTCATAAAAGAAATTGTGAAATTTGTGCCCACTGTTTATTATTGTTTTGTTGTTATTGTTGCCCAAAAACGTCAACGTCGAAAGCGAAAGCAAATTGATCCAGATTGCTTCCAGGACAATAGCTTGAGCAGGGGTGGAAGGTTAAAAGAAGATGGTCAAGTGATATTCAATCTTTTAAAACATCAACCCAAGGGGCCAAATCTTCGGTGTAGGGTAGAGAATTTTGGTCAAGTTGTTGCTGGTTTTTCGGAACCAAAAACTACATGGATAGAGGAAATGGGGTTCAAACCACTATTGGCGTTGGCAGATAAGGGATTGCCAAGGACATTGTGCTATTGGTTAGCAACATGTGTCGATGTGGACAAGGTGGAGTTAGTGTCGCGTGATGGGTTGAGATTTCCTTTGTCCC